>JAAAKG020146311.1:0-10695 GCA_010014905.2 Druon quercuslanigerum
TTCCTTATGTGCATAGTTTCTCGTATTTCTTTTAACTTGAGGTCATTCACCCCCTAGCATTCCATACACCCAGTCTCTATTCGTCGCCTGAAACTTGACCTTTACGTTTTCCGTGTGCATGCCGTTTGTCAATTAAATTTTCAGTCCTTTCCGTGGCTACTTTATTGTTTGTATTATTCATTGTTTAGATTATACGCCCTATGGTGAGAGGAAGCATGTAGGTATCTGTTTGTATGGGTGGGTTTTCTGTAAACTTCATTTCCTAATGTATTATCTGATTTTTTTAAAACTAGTACGTCCAAGAAAGGCAATTTTCCTTTTTGTTCAATTTCCATGGTGAATTGGATATTATGATGTAATTGAGTGATGAAATCGAAAAACGTATTTAGTTCATTTAGTCCATGTCGCCAGATAACAAAGGTGACGTCCACGCAACGGAACCAAAATTTCGGTTTAAGCTTGGATTGATTGAAGATTTGGGTTTCTAGATTTTCCATAAAGATGTTGGCGATTACAGGTGATATTGGAGATCCCCTTGCTGCTTCTGAGGTTTTTTCATAGAATTGGTTGTTAAAAGAGAAGTAAGTCTTATTGAGACAGTGCTCTATCAGAGGTATGAGCTCGGAGGGGAAGTTCGCAAAAGATTTAATAATATAAGTTGTATCAGAGATTGGTACTTTCGTAAGAGAGATATTACGTCGAAACTCACTATGATGTCTTAGGGTTGAATGCGAATCTGTTGTATCTTTTTGATGAAGTCAAAAGAGTTTTGAATGTGGGTAACAGAGTTTCCTGTGAAAGGATTCAATTTATTGGCGAGGAAGCGTGCTAGCTTGTAAGTAGGTGAGTTTATTGCTCTGACGAACGGCCTGAGTGGAATATTGTTTTTGTGACTTTTGGGAGTCCGTAAAGTCTTTGAGAGGTGGGATTAGTAGGTATTAATTTAGATATTGTTTCTCTGTCAGTTTTAGTGTTTTTTAGAGGGGTTTTTGTTTTGTTGACTATAGTTTTTGTGGGGTCCTTTTTAAATTTTTTGTATGTATCGTCAGTTAGAAGGTCCATGATTTTGTTATTATAGTTTTTTTTATTCATTATTACTGTTGCGTTGCCTTTATCTGCGGGTAATATTGTAATTTCTTTATTGTTATTAAGTTGTTTAATTGCGATTTTTTCCTATTTTGTTCAATTTGAGGAGAGCATTTGGGCTTGGCGTTTTTTTGTTTTTTTAAATAAGACTTGATTGGCCAATCAGATGCGTCCTGTCTCCATGGTGGGGCGCTCTGGCCAATCGCAGGTATCGTAAAGAGTATACATAAGAATAACATAACCTGATACCTCACTTTCAGGTCAGCCCTGAAGAAATGATCTACAATGTTCACGAAACGTCGGCAAAATTCGAAGTTTTGTACACGATTGAATTGTATATTGTTTTCCAAGAATTAATCGCTTTCAACAGTGTCTTTAATTATTTGTCTCGGATGATTTATTGTACCTGACGCGCCTATTGTGGGGAGATTTTCGTTATGCCAATAGAATGTATTGTTTTCTAGGTCAAATGCTTTATTAGGGTTTTGAGTAAGGTCATGTGGTGAGGGTTGGTTATTTTGAATTTGTCTGTCTTTGTTTGGTCTATTCCCTATACTGAGTGTTTACATGTTTTTCCGCGCGAAACCTCTACTACGGCCTATTGACCTATATTCTTAATCGATGGTCTCGTTGCGGTATTAATTGGATCATTGTTTTGGATCGGAAGTGCAGCGGCACCTGCCAAATCCAAGTTATCATGGTTGTTTTCCATGACTACAGGTTTCGGTATTATAATTTTACATTTTCCTGATCTCAATTTCATTAATTTTAAAATTGAGTTAATATTTGTACAGGGCACCCTATATATTCGTCCGATGTGGGTTTCATTAAAACTTATTATTTTGTTCGAGCAATTTCGATTAAAATTTTACGTAGTCATTTCGTGGTTAGAAAGTTCGAAAATATGTTCATTTTCGTCCTATCGTGCAGGGCCCCACCGAGCACCCAATTGTGGTGACAGTTCTGTTAGATATTACTAATTGATTTCTCTAACAAATTAAAGTCGGTGGCGTAACTATTTTATTCGCTACCTTGGTTGGTACGATTGAGAATGCGACAAAGGTAGCAACATACCTATGGTAAAACGAGAAAGAACGTTTAGACATGGCCTTCATAACTCACTGCTCACGTGATGTCTCGTTCGATTATGGCTATTTTTTTAATATAAATGATAGAAGTATTAAACGTGCGGTAAAGTTTAGGTTTCATGGATTATTTTGAAACATTCGAACGTATGTATAAGAAAAAAGACAAGTTGAAAGTTTGACTGGAAATCCTAACCCTCAAAGTGCATCTTCAATTAGAAATATCCTAGTGGGCATAGGTACATTTTTTTAAACGTCATTTCAGCTGAACTGATATCAGCGACTCTATACGATGCCCTAAACAAATATTCCCGCTTGCACACTAGAATCTTTTTAATTCATATTTCGATAGTGTAGTGGCAGCTGTTTAAATAGCACCTGCAACAAATAAAAAATAGTTACACCTACAGATAGAAGATATGACTAACTATATCAGTAGTTCAACTACCTACAGACAGTCGTTGTGAAAAACGAAAGAAGTTAGCCTACCTAATTAGATAGTAGCGGCAACTACTCGTGCCCCAACTAACAAAAATAGTCCTTACCACTAACTAAATAGAAGAACCATTATTTACTAACTTTTAAGTGTGGTTTCCAGATTAGCTATCTCAGGTGAAAAAGTTACATATTATTTATATAAAGTGGACAAAACACTGATATTTTTCATTTGTTTTACATAGAAAACTTCACAAAACAAATGAAAAGTATCGTCGTCTTATTCCACTAAATATAAACCATACTGTAAAAAATAAAACAATAGTACCACTTAGAATCGTAAAATTACCAACAAAAATTGGTGCAATTTGACTATTGTGATTATAGGGTGAACACCACTTGCATGTTAGAAGTTCCAACCAATCTTGTACCTTTACCACTTTTAGACTGATAATATAGCAAAACCTTGAAGAAGTGCTGTTTCTGCTTGTGAATCTGTGACTTTTAGTGTAGGTGATAAATGACCTACTATCAGAGTTTTTAATTTTTTGAAGCTGTTAAAAGTACAGAAACTGTTAAAAATGAAATTTTATCATTGATAACGCTGCGTACTTGCACAGTTCTCAACGTAGTATAAGTACAACTAATTGTAAATTTTTTAAGTTGCGGAGAGTAATGAAAAAATGGTAAAATTACAATTGTTTGTAGAAGAGTGTTTCAGAACGGTATAAATTATAGAAAAGTTTATTTGCAAAACTGATAAGAAATATTAAACCAGAATTTTTTTATTTAAAAAACTGCTTTCTGCTGTATTATTTATTTGAGTACAAGCATTTAAATACAAGCACGAATATTTTTGGTTCGAAAGCATCACCTAAAATTCATAATGCATTGTAAGTTTACAGAATCTGTCTGGAAAGTTACATAACCTAAAAGTTGAATTCCATACTGAAAGACGATATTCGTTTTTGTCAGTGAAAATCTTACTTCGGGAGTAGGTAGTAATCGGACCTAATCTGAAAGATGTCAAAATTAACAGAATTTTCTTTTTCACCGTATATATGGTATATATATATATATAAAACCCTTTCACCTTGGAGTCTATTTGCAAATACTCTCCTGTTAGTAACATCGATCTCAACCTGAGTATCAATCAAACTGTCCAGGTGTCTATCACCAGCAAGTTGAATCTCTTTATATACCAATTTAGTAGAACCTTAGCTTTTTCCAACTCTTTAGTCGCATCAGCCAGTTTTCGCTTCAATATATCAGTTTCGCCTTTTTTCTGCATTAATTAAGTTTTCTTCATTATTGGCATGCACATTTGCACATTTTAATTTGAAATTTTCTATTCTACTTAGATCAAAATTTGGGTTTTAATTTTATTAACAATTGTAATACTGGTATTTTTACTTTATTGTAACTCTTTCAATCTGTTTAACTCAGTATCGTAGTTTTCCAACGGGCTGTATTCTCTTTCCAAATGAGCAGCATAAATTGCAGCACTCCCTTCGAGCTAATCATTTTGCCTTTCAGGTGCAACTTCACCAGGCTGAAATAACTTTGGGGAACTTATACTGGCGTGGTGACTTTCAGAATCGACCTTGACAGCTGCCATCAGAACAACTTCTCTGGTTTCAGGACTTAATGATTCCATGTCTAAATAAAAATAAAAAGCTCAAGTCTGAATTAGTGAGAACCGCACAGCAATTTAACAATAATTCAGTGACTTATCATTCAACTACACTAGAACACATAATGCGTCTCATGAAAAATTGTACTTAAGAAAACAAGCGTTGATATATGTACCTATTTCATACGCAGATTTATCATTTTTATCAGTCGGACCTACTAGTGTAAACACTTGACCTGATCTTATAATCAGGCTGTTGTCAGGAGCAGAGGAAGTCATATTTATGCGTTCTTCGGCCATTGTCTTCAGAAATATTGTCAATGTGTTTAAAGCTGTATAGAGAACGGAAGATTTTGCATTTGTATTACTCATTAAATCTAGTTTCATTCATTTTTAATGTCTATAACATCTAAAATACGCTTTAAATATGCTTCAAAATTCTATGCATATACATAAATATGCATACACACATAAAATATATACAGTGTCATATAAAGAGTTGGACTTTTGAACATGGACGCGAGCATTTATTGTACTAGCTGAGCTTTTACCGACATGCACGCACGGGTCTTCTTTCTCTTCCTCCTTCCAACTGAAAAGCACGTTGCACTCCTTCGAGCACACACACCTGCTCTCGGCGCCATCTTGGCTACACTGTCTTTCGGCGTAAATTACACTTAATCACCTAACTTTTAAGCTGAGCACCTTTGAATTTCGATTGTCTGCTGACCCTCCCCATGTGGAACCTCTTTCCGCCATCTTGTTAGCATTAAAAAAAGCCTTTCGAGCTTTCTCGGGAAAATCATGCACCTTTTTTCAGCACATTCTCGAACTTCTCCTTTCAAATTCCACCCATCGAAGAACAACACTTTTCACATAGGAACTTTCGAACTTGTCACAAACTTTCAGCATTTCCGTAAATTTGTTACGGTTCTATTGCTAAAGAGGGGGGAGGGATCTAGAGACGGCCGAAAATCCTTTACTTAATTTAATTACGGTCGCTAAATTCTAAAAGAAGATTCCCCAAAACCTCTCAGTCTCTGCGCAGTGGAAGCGTGCCGGGCCCATAACCTGATAAAATCAAAAGTTACAGAGCAACCTAGAGTGAGAAGCTTTGATGGTTTCTTTAATAAAACACCGTTTACTCATTATAAAAATCGCATGTATTTATTCTATTAAACTATACTCGTAATAAACTTTTCGAACTATTAATTGTACAAACTATTAATATCCGATTTTAGTATGTATGTAATCAAACAATAAATGCTTTATGACGTTTAGCAACTTGCAACGTGTGTGCACTATGGCGGCATAACGAGAACTGAAAGCTCCTTGACCAAAGGACTAGAAGAGAGATAGAAAAGGCGCGAACAGGATCCAAAGCAGGCCCCTCTCTTATGTCCCTTGCAGTTGACCACTGCTTCAGATTCACGAGCTCTGATGAGTATAACTTGACACATATGTTATCAACAATGGATCCTGCGGTCTAACCCTGTTATCTGCATGAAACTACTACTGGTTTTAGATAGTTTGTAGACAATTTGAAGAAAAAACGATCTTAGTTTGTCTATAAATGCTGATAAAAAACATGTGCACATAACATTCCCATAATATTTCCTATCTTCAGATGAATTTTGGCATACTTGCCCAATCCGAAGTCCGTACTAATCTCTTATGTGTACTGCTTGACGATATTTTAGGAACTCTGAAGTTTTCTTTTACTTGCGATGATTAGTGCCGCTATGAAGTAGCCAGAAGAATTTCGTAGTGCGAGAGGCATTGCTCTGAAAGACATCCCTTTGGACGGTGATGTTGTTCATTGTCACGCGATAATTTCCAGATGAGATAGTAAATATAATTTTTCGAAGAGGTATCAATCTCTCTATGCATCTCACTGTGCGTGGACGAACCTTAAAGCTTTTTAACAGACGGATGCTAAGTCTATGAAGGGTCGAATTGAAAACTTTCCGGTAGTCATTCCCGGCCATTGACAGGACTGCTAAACCTTTTTTCAAGCCACGTTGTTCGTACATCTCCCTCCACACAGGCTCAATTCTTTGAACAATTCTGTTGCTTAGGACTGCTGTAAAGACGTTATACAGTGTTTTCAAACAAGTTATTGGCCTGTAATTCTCTGGGTTGGACAAGTTGCCTTTTTTCGGTAGGAGTATAGTGCGTCAGAACACCAGCAACGACGGATTGGGTCTTTCCGACTTTAAATGTGAGGTGAATACAGAAGTTCTTGATACCATCTGGTCCTGCAGAGGAAATGTTTTTCGTATCCCTAATTGCTTTTTAAACCGTTTTGGCAGTAATGATGGACATTCCCCCTCAGATGTTATAACTTGCAGTTTTGACTTGTTCAGTTTATGATCGTAGAACCTCAGTTCCTGTGCGAATTTTCGAGCCCTTTCCGTGAATGGTCTGGCGTCCAGTCACTTTGTCACAGCCATGGGATAGGCGGATACAGTCTGCAAAGACTCAGTGCGATGATCAGGTAAAATTCTTGTGTACTCAGAGGACACGCAGCGACCTTCAGGAGCACATATGAGCTTGACGACTAGCTTAATAGAATATTCCAGGTATACTCTTCACAACTCCCGTACAAGGTATTAATTTATGCCTCGCTTTCTTTTTATTCTACTTGGCTGTTATGTTCTGGTCAGCTAATGCAGAAATTTCGATTACGTACATGGTTTGTTTCTCAAAGTCAAGGAGACCTATGTCAGGCCTCGAGTGCATGACAGGAAAAATTATCGAGAATATGAAGTTCCAGTATTTTTGTTTCCACTTGATACATTTTGCTTACCCCTTCTACTGAAGTTAAGGCCAAGTGTTTTAGCAGCCTGCTCCGTTCTTTTGTACAGAAGCGGTTCTTTTCCCACTTCTTCGTTCTTCCTCATTATTTTAAGAAGAGGCTATTGTCCATTTGCGACTATATGTGCTGTACCTAGAATAACCTTGTTATAAAAGCATTCGAGTTTCAGTATTCCGCGTCCACATTGACAGCGACGGATGTAAATTCGTGTATAACTTTAATGACCTGATATTGAGGGGAGGGATCTGAGATCATCTTTAGTCCATGTTGGTTTTGATTTACGGTTGGCGGATAGCGTTCCTTTAATTTTTTTGTGTTAGCTGCATGCATTTGGGTTGGTAATATTGTTTGCATGCGTTTAAGTTGGCAGTGTTGGACACTTATTTATGGGTTAATATGGTTGAGCTGGTTACATTTACTGGAATTGGTTTGGATGTTTTAACCAACACTTTTAATCAAATCCAAGCGAACGTAACGAAAAACAGCAAACTAAAC
The DNA here is from genome assembly GCA_010014905.2 of Druon quercuslanigerum. NCBI lineage: Eukaryota > Metazoa > Arthropoda > Insecta > Hymenoptera > Cynipidae > Druon > Druon quercuslanigerum. The sequence continues at coordinate 7,553 of JAAAKG020146311.1, forward strand.
AAATGCAACTAATACGATCAACCCAAATGCACGCAACCAACACAACAAAATCAAATGAAACCAGTCGACAAAGCGAACTGAATGCGAACGTAACAAACACGTCTAATCCCGACGAACGTAAGCAACACAACTAATCCAAACTTGATGAACGCAAGGAGGAAAACCAAAGCGCCCAAATAAAAAAAAACTAAAACACCCTATCCAATCCAAACAAACCTAACTAAGATACCAAATCCAAACAAAATGAACGTGAGCAACACAAGGAACCTAAACAAACCAACCCGCACTAAGCAACACACACAAGATGAGCGTGCGTCTTTTTTATCTTTCGTTCAAAGTACATTCCTAGAATAGTCAACAATGTCATTTTGTGTTTTGTAATGGAGATGCTGAATCTGCAATAAAAAATATACGATAAATATATGATAAGTATAGGATAAATATAGGAAAATATAGGATAAAAAATATAGAATATATATAATATTAAAATGTAAAATCCCCCCCTCTTGCCCTCAGCGAGTCGGGTGAATTTTTGCGGAGTCGCTTTGCCCGCTTGAAAATGAAAATTCTTTTTACGGAAATTTTTTTCCTTGGTTATGTGTTTCTTGAAGATAACACAAAAGTGCACTGCCGACCTAAAGTGTTTCTGAATTAAGGCCACCAAAGTCCGCTAAAAAAATTAATCAGTTGCGAGAAACAGAATGTGGAAGTTGACTATCCAAAAGTGACAGGAACCTAAAATTAGAACAGGATCTGTCGCGGATCATGATAGAAAGTGAAATTTTTCAGTTTCAACAAACAATAAAAACTTATTCCTGAGATATTGAGTTGCTTAATTAAAAGCAAATTTTCGTTAGAATAAGTTAACCAATTCTGAGTTAATGATTCAAGAACTTCTAAGTTTAAATTTCATGGATTTTAAAAATCGTTTTTGGATAGTGACTAAAAATATATTCTTTATTTTTAAAAAATCTAAAAACTTGATCCCGCGAGATAGGGAGGCTGGAGAAGAATAAAAACAATTTCATACAAAAAAATGTTCTCCTAAGGAAATAAACGTAATCAGCTAGAGTTTCTTTTCGATATGTTTTGCTTTTGTTAATATCTACATTGTTAATTACGTTTTTGATAATACCATACTTTTACTATACTTTTATATAGTAAATTCTCTTACTTTTGTCAAGTTATGCAAGGTATGCAGGGCTTACTTGTCTTGTAATTACAAATCAAAAACACTTTTCAATCGTGAAAGAACCCGTAAAATACTGTGCTATAAAAATATTTTTAAAGCTTTAATTAAACTGTCCACACAATATTTCGCTAAGAATGTTTTGATATTGAAAAATGTATTATTATTTAGTATGCCAACAATCACTAAATACATAAACACGATCAATCAATTGTCGACATTTCTTTTAACATGCGTCAATTTTTTTAATACTGGTTTGCGCCACATTAGGTGCTGCACCACATTATAGGTACAGCTTGAAGAAAGTCGAAAGACATTCGTTTTGGGCAGTGTGCTCATATGAAATAGAACGCCCCTTATATGAACATAAATACTTTGAACTTTGCACAGTGTATTGTGATAAGCGAAACGGATGCAGTAATGATTCACTGTACGTGCTAGATTACTGCTACTTTTAGAATTATGAAACTTTTACGTATAATGACTTTGTGTTGCTGAAGTAAGTTGGAAACTATACACTGACTTTGACAATGTCAACCATGTTCATTAATTTCAATGTAGTTTTTAACTGTCTGCAGATTCTTTTCATTGAATTTTTTGTTTCAAAAGCTTCATGTATTTTTGGGTGTCTGATTTTTTTCACAGTTTTTACTTTATTATTAGTATTTACCGCACAGTAACACCTTTTGCCAAGAGTGCGGAATTTGATTTTGATAAAATACCCTCTCCTATCATCGCTCTTAATGCAAAGAAAATTTGATTTCAGTCGCTCCTTTATATAGCAGTACTTTGATATTCGCAAATTTTTATTTTGAGATTCCGAGGAAAGTTTAAAAATAATTTTTTTTATAAATGATTAACGTATTGTATTATCATAAGGACGAAAAAACAAGTCTTTGTTTTGATTGATCTTAATTAAAGTTGATTAAGTCTAATATAATCAATATCTTTGTGAGAAAATGATATTTAAAATTTTAATTTTCTGTACTTGTTTCCATTTGAATGTAGCATTGAGTAGCTTGATAATTAACTGATAAAATATCTTAAAACCTTTTTTTTGTCGTTTACACTTATAATTTGAACATTAAAAAATTGCTCCCAAAATTAAGCTTTTCTGTATTAAATCATTTTCAAAACTGATATGTAATTATTATGAGCTTGTCTACCGAAACGAACAGACAAGTTCTCAATTTAAGACGCTTTCTCAGGCTTGATATTTAGCTTATGTATTACAATTATGAATTGTTTGATTTCATATTTTAACCACATAATATTAATAGCTAAATAAAATTCCTCAATGAGGGGTTTTTCGAAAAATGGTCTGGTTCTTATTTTTTCTAATTAATTGAAAATATGTTTTTTATGCGCGTGGGACGGAGCAAACCGCCCCCATGAGTGTATCATGGTGTAACGGCGTGACATATTTTCGATGAAACAACGGGTTGTCCCTAAGAGTTTTTTTTCGACGATACTGTAAATCAGGGGTGTTCAGCGAGGGGAAATTTGGCCCCAAATAGCCATTTACAAGATGTCCCGTTTCCACCAGTTCGCCGCTTCACTCAGCACGGAAAAATTCCGTCCATCTCTAACAGCTGAGTAGAAGTTCGTGGTGGTGGAAACGAGACATGTGGCAAATGAGTATTTGCGGTATACCCAGGATCGAGCCCAGGATTTAGATTCAGTGTCTGTCATGCCTCACTCAACATTCCTCTTGTAAGAGATTAGAGCTATTACATAACCACAAGATGATTAAAAAAAGATAGAAGAAAATTGGTTAATCCGTTCAATTTCTGTTAATAGTTTTTGTAATCTCTCCTCTCTTCTCAGATTCTACGACAAAAAATGCTGAAAAAGATACTGCGTCAAGAATATTGGAAATTATAAATGTTGTCACAGGCTTAAGATGGTTACAGTCCAACGTGTCGAAGACACTTTTGGTTAGAGAGTTGGATTT
>JAAAKG020146312.1:0-10695 GCA_010014905.2 Druon quercuslanigerum
GATAGTTTAGAAATCTGTTTTTTAATGAAGGAATCTGTTTCATGCTCTTTTGCATGAAATTAATTTTTGAGAAAATGGATTATTTTATATTCTTAATTTAAAACATTTTATATAAAGACACTAAACAAATAATTCGGTTCTAATCTATTCTTGCTTATGAATAATTTATGATTTCTTTTAATTGAGTTGTGAATGTTACCTCAATTTTTGATAGAAGAAGTCTTTTTACTTAATTTTTGTAGTAATTAAATGTTACAAATTGTAATTGAATAAATAATAATATTTTTAATGATTACCAATTTTTTAGAAATGTACTTTGTTTGGATTGTTAATTTTCAATATTTTTGATAATATAATAATCTAAATACATTGGTTCTGAATCAAACAAAAAACGTATGATCTGAGCACTATGATCTTTTTCTTTAATTTTTTTTCAATTTTGACTTTATACCATATACCATCGTAGTGTATCGGTTTTTTTTAAGTGCTTTGATTCAATCAAAAATGCCTAGAAAGCTGAAAGCAACTATCCAAAAAAAACGGTGAATAGGAATGCAAATGTTAAAATATTTATTTAATTTTTTATAAACAAATAAGTAATTAAAATGGTCTTAAGAAAGTAATTATTTATTTCTTTTTTATAGATAGTTGTAGAGTGAAATCCTGATTTTCAATTCGATTTAACTAATATGGACGAATCTAAATAAAATGTACAAAAACACCTCTTTTGCTTATGGTGAGTGGATTCGAACAGATTTCCGGGCGATATGCATACAAAATATGGAAAAAAATTCCATAGACAACCCATTTTTGGAACCTTTAGGCCAAAAGACGGAACGTATCTACAAAAATAAAATGTTAACTAGAAAATATTATTTCTTAACAAAAAATTCAAAAAATTATCGATATTTCAGAGACGACTCCACAGGTTTTTTTTAGTTTTTTCATCTGACACCTAGTTTCTTTAGAATTATTTAAAAAACTGAATTTTCAAAAATTGCATAACTTGTTAACCGCATCATTAAAAATTTTAACTAAAAATATTTACTTTTTACTAAATTGTGATCAGAAAATTTCGGTTCAAAAAAATAATTGTTTAAAATTTCTACTAAATAGTTGAATTTTTAATCTGAAAATATAACTTTTTAACAAAAAAATTGATTTTTGAACTGAATAAGTAGTTGAGTTTTCAATTTAAAAAATTATTTAAATGAAAAAAAGTATCTCTTAAAAATAGTTGAATTTTCAACCACAGTAAATTTTACTCGGAACGTCAGCAGCCTCAACTCTGTAGCACCTTTTATTTAATTTTCCCGTAAAACAACCTTTTCATTTGGACACGTTGAATTCATATCCATAAATTAATTAAGTATTTAATAAAACAGAATCGTTAAGCTTAAAGAGCTTTATTGAGTGGGATTCTTATACGTGGAAAGTAATATCAGAATCACGAGAGCAAAGCGATGCTGTGCCCCCAACGGAAGATTATTACGAATTTGTATAATTTTTTTGTTTTAAATAAATTTTTTCATTAAGATATTCCACTACATTATTGAAAGTTTAATTAATTTCTTAAATTTGTATACTAGTGATTCATCTTCTAATTGAAAATAGAACCATTTTGTAGAAAATAAATATTATTGTTTGTTGAAAATCAGATTCTTACCTACAAATTTAAATATTTCATTTTTGGTCAAAAAAATCAAATCTCTTTTTTGATAGCATGCGCAGTTTCCATTTTATTCGTAAAAAATAATACTGAAAATACTAAAAATCAAGTTTTTGGAAAAACGATAGAAGATGTGGGAAAAATTATTTAACATATGTTATGCAAAATACAGAACACATATTACAGTATTCATAAAAAATTAAAATTTAACATTATTTTGCAATATATAACTAATTGTGAGCAGATAATGAGAATATGTGTGTTAAGGCCGAAGGAGTTTCAACAAAAGAGAATTCACAATCACCAAATTACGTGTCGATGCTTGACCTTCAATTTCAATCTGCCCAGAAAAATGTTGAAAAATTACCTTTTAGAGTACAGACGACTGTCTATATTTCATCTTCTCTGATTCTTATTTACACTATAATTGTGTTAATAAAATTCATAAGGTTCTCCACTAAAGAGTTTCATCTCATTTTTTTAAATTATCGTTTAATCAAGAAATTTTATTGTACAGTTAATCAAAGCCATTTTCATCCTAGAGTTGCCCAAAAAAACCAAAAGTTTCGAATTTATTTCTCGACCCCCCCCCCCCCCCAGCTCCATTTTGTTAGGTCCCCAGAAATTGTGAATGTGTATTACATTCTCATCATAATGAGAAGATATTGTTTTTATATGAAACCTCACTATCGCGGTTTTTATTAAATCTTCACGTTTCGAGACACAGTGAATCCGAAGGAAACCATTTTCGAGATAAAAGATGTGGGAAAAATTATTTAACATACCTTATGCAAAATAATGAATAAATTTTACAGTATTCATAAAAAAAAAAATTTTACAATATTTTGGGCTAAATAACTAATTGTAAGCAGATAATGAGAATATGTGTGTTAAGGCCGAATAAGTTTTAACAAAAGAGAATTCACAATCGCCAAATTACGTGTCGATGCTTGTGCTTTAATTGTAATTAAGCCAGAAAAAGTGTCGCTCCTTTACCGTTTTCGAGATATTGTGCTTTTTCCTCTCGAAATTATCGATTTTGTTTTATATTTATGGAAATGCACTGGAGTGTGTCGCAGTGCCTTTAAATTTGAAGTAATTCAGTTTAAGGTAATTTGCGACTAGTAGGCACTTTCAACCAATTTATCCTTTTATTCGACGATTTATAATTCTAGTTGAAAATTCATCTCTAGATGAAAATTTAACTACTCTGTTAAAAATTAATTTGTTCTGGCTAGAACTAAAATACATTTGGGTAAAAACCAAATGTTTGGTCAAAAATTCATATTTTCGAATTTAAAATTCAACTATTTCGTAAAATTAAAAATATTCGTATAATAAAAATTAATAATAATTTTAATTAGTTACATACTTATGTAATGTCTTGAAAATTCGTATTTTTCTGTCGAAAATTAATCTTCTTGGTTGAAAAGTGAACTGCTTGGTTGAAAGTTGAACAACTCTGTGACAAAATTTTTTTGTATATAAAAATAGTACTAGTTTATTGAAAAATCGTACTTTTGGTTTAAAACTTTAAATTTAACTGTTTTTATACAGTTTTTTTCCTTATTAAAAATGAGCTATTTTTAATTGAAAACTCAACTATATTATTTTTGGTTCAAAACGCATCCTATTGGTTTCATCCTTTTTTTGAAAATTCGTAATGGATTTTTAAAATGGACTACTTTGCTAAAAATTCATTTGTTTTTTTTTGGAAAAAATAATTAATTATTAAACTTGAAATCGAACTATTTAGAAAAAATCATCTTTCTTGAATGTGAACATGTTTTATTAAAAATCCAAGTATTTTTCTTTTAAATCAACTTTTTTGTGGACAATTTGTATTTTTGGATCCATAATTTAACAATTTTGTAGAGAAATCAACTATTTGATCGAAAGTTGAACTTCTTTCTGAAAAATTCATCCTTCAAATCGAAAATTCACAATTTTATTTGAAAATTGATCTGTTTACGAATTAAACTGATTTGTAGTATATTTGGATTTTGTTTACAAATTAATTTTTTAAACTGAAAATTTAAATATTTGGTTGAAAATAAACTTTTTAATTGAAAATTCAATTATTAATTTAAAAATGTATATCATTCTTTAGTAACATTGTCAGATATATGTAAAAAGTATTTATAAGCTGAAAACTCTTTAAAAACTAACATCAAAAATATTAAAAATAAAATTGTTGGAACAGTGACATGAAATACGAAAAAAATGATCAGGCAAAAGTTGTTCACCTGAAAAAGATCTACAAATTTGTTATGCGTTACTTTTTTGTAGGACCCGTAGCTTTTGTTTTTTTCATAAAAAACTTTTTAGAAAAGCTTAATGTCAATTTCAAACAAATATTAATGTAATTATAAAAAATCGAATTTTTCTGCATAACAATATAAAGAAATTAACCATAATAAAGAATAGTGCGCTTATCGAAAAAACTTTTAATCGAGCACGAAGGAAGAAATACATTATGAGAATATGTTCTTTAAAGCTGAAAGAGCTTTCACGAAAGAGAATTCAAAATGAACAAATTAAAGTTCTCGATGCTTTAACCTTTAATTTCGCGTCAACAGACGCGCGTGCTAGACGCGCTCAAACCTTTTTTTGCACCTTTTCGTTCGGATTTTTCGTGCTGGAGATAAAACCTTAAAATTGTAAAACCTCGAGTTCCTATCCATAAGATAATTTAACATTTATTAAGAAACAATTACCCAGCTTAAGCAGCGTTACTAAGTGGAATTCTTCCGCATGGAATGAAGCACGAGAATTAAGAGAACCAAGCGATGTTCTGGCCCTAAAGGAAGATTATTATGAATTCATACTCTTAGCATTGCAGGTGTGTACGAATTCCTGAATAATTAGTGGTGCAAGCGTGAAATATAATTTACTGCCGCGAGTACAGGTCGAGAACCGGAAGAACGCTTTCTGTCTTTCGGTGCTATTTTGTATCCCACTTTTCTTCTACCCTTCTAGAAACTTGCTTGTGGGTTGGGCAGCTGGCATGTAAGCAGAAAGGGAAAGAGTCCTTTGAAAATTATAATCTTACCTTTTAGAGTACAGACGACTGTCTCTATTTCGTCTTCTCTGATTCTTATTCACACTATAATTGTGTTATTAAAATTCATAAAGTTCTCGACTAAAGAGTTTCATCTCATTTTTATTTAAATTATAATTTAATCAAGAAATTTTATGATACAATGACTCAAAGCCATTTTTATCCTAGGGTTGCTAAAAAAATCAAAGGTTTCGAATTTATTTCTCGCCCCCCCCCCCCCATATTTTGTTAAGTTCCCAGAAATTGTGAAAACTCACTAAGCGCCAATATTAGATCGACTGATTTAGTCCTTCCTAGAACTGCTGGCCTATCCAGTTTCTCAGTATGTGGGTAGTATCAACAATGCGTCGTCACCAATTTCTACAGACTGTTTACGTTTCCATGGACTGATTTAGTCGCAATGCCAGGCAACCCCCGAAATTGTTCTTATATTGGCGCTCTTGTGTACTTTTTTCAAGATTTGAAAATTATATTTAAGGCTATTCTTGGTATTCGGAAATTAAAACAATTTGTCTTGACGACTTTTTTCGATAGGAATAAAATTATTAATTTAGAGCAGTTGGAAAATTAATTAAAAAAAAAAGAAAATTAAAATTTTAAGCCAAGCAGCGAACGAAGCTACGTCTAAAAATTTAATTTTTTGAAAAGCTTTTTACGAACAAAACAAAAACTACGGCTCCTATATTTTTGATGTTAGTTTTTAAACAGCTTTTAAGCTTTTCTTTTCTTCCTTTTTACATATATCTTACAGTATTCCTGAAGAATGGAATACATAAATTTTAAAAATAATAATTGAATTTTCATCAAAAAAGTTTATTTTCAACCAAATATTTAAATTCTCAGTTTAAAAAATTAATTTATAAACAAAAGCCAAATTTACTAAAAACCACTTTAATTCTCAAACAGATCAATTTTCAACTAAAATTGTGAATCTTCGATCTGAAGGATGAATTTTTCATACATAGTTCAACTCTCAAACGAATAGTTCATTTCTCTACAAAATTGTTGATTAAAAAAAAAATATTTGGATTTTCAATGAAAGAGGTTAACTTTCCTCTAAAAAGCTGAATTTTCTACTAAAAAAAAGATTTTTTAACAAAATGCGTACATTTTTAACTAAAAAGTTTAATTTTCGGAAAATATTAATTTTCTACGAAACAAGATGAATTTTGAATACAAAAATATAAGTTTTAACAAAACAAATCAAACGAATTTTTATCCAAGCAGTCCATTTTTCAATCCAAAACGAATTTTCAAAAAAGGATTAAACCAAAATGATGTATTTTTAACAAAAAGTAAAATATTTCAGTTTTCAATTTAAAACACCCCATTTCTCATACGGGAAAAAGCTGTCTAAGAAACAGTTACATTTTCACAATGAAAATATGAATTTCCCACAAAATTGTTGATTTTCAACTAAGAAGGTTAATTTCCGACCGAAAAATACGAATTTTCAAGAAATTACGTAAGTTTGTAACTAATTATAATTTTAATTAACTTTTATTATACGACTTTTTTTAGTTTTACGGAATAGTTGAATTTTAAATTCAAAAATATGAATTTTTAACAAAACATTTGGTTTTAACGCAACTGCATTTTATTTCTAGCCAGAAAAAAAATTAATTTTTAAAAGAGTAGTTAAATTTTCATTCAGAGATGAATTTTCAACCAAGATTATGAATCGTGGACTAAAAGGATAAATTGGTTGAAAGTGCCTACTAGTCGTAAATTATTTTAAACGGAATTGGTTCAAATTTGAAGTCACTGCAACACACACCAGTATATTTCCATAAATATAGAAGAAAATCGACAGTTTCAAAAGGAAAAAGCACAAGATCTCGAAAACAGTAAAAGAGCGACATTTCTCTGGCCCAATTGAAATTAAAGTTCAAGCATCGACACGTAATTTGGTGATTGTGAATTCTCTTTCGTTAAAACTCATTCGGTCTTAACACACATATTCTCATAATCTGCTTGCAATTAGTTATATATTGTAAAATAATGTACATTTTTTTATGAATACTGCAATATATGTTTTTTATTTTGCATAAGCTATTTTAAATAATTTTTCCCACATCTTCTAACGTCGAAAACGGTTTCCTTTGGATTCACGAAACGTGGAGATTTAATGAAAACCGCGATAGTGATTTTCACATAAAAACAATATCTTCTCATTATGATGAGAATGTAATACACATTCAAAATTTCTGGGAACCTAACAAACTTGGGATTGGGGGGGGGGGGGAATAAATTCGAAACCTTTGGTTTTTTTGGGCAACTCTAGGATGAAAATGGCTTTGATTTACTGTATCATAAAATTTCTTGATTAAACGATAATTTAAATAAAGATGAGATGAAACTCTTTAGTCCAGAACCTTATGAATTTCATGAGCACAATTATACTGTGAATAAGAATTAGAGAAGATAAAATAGAGACAGTCTTTTGTACTCTAAAAGGTAATTTTTCAACATTTTTTCGGCCCGATTGGAATTAAAGGTCGTGCATCGACACGTAATTTGGTGATTGTGAATTCTCTTTTGTTAAAACTCATTCAGCCTTAACACATTTTCTATCGTTTATTTAAAAGCTTGATTTTTTTCTTTTTAGTATTATGTTTTAAGATTAAGCTGGAAACCACGCATGCTATAAAAGAGATAATAACAAATTCATAGATATTTTCTAATTAAATAATTCTTTTCAATTGATTTTTTTCCTGTTTTGCATAGTTTGATATTTTTTTTAACAAAAATGAAATATTTAAATTTGTAGATATGAACCAGGTTTTCAACAGACAAGAAAATTAATTTTCAACAAAACGGTTCTATTTTCAATTGGAATATATATATTGGCGCTCTTGTGTACTTTTTCCAAGATTTAAAAATTATATTTAAGGCTCTTTTTAGTATTAGGAAATTCGAACAGTTTGTGATGACGACTTTTTCCGATAGGAATCAAATTATTAATTCATAGTAGTTGGAAAATTCAAAAAAAAAAAGAAAATTAAACTTTTAAGACAAGCAACGGACACTATGAAGAAAAGTCGAGAGAAAAAAAACGTTGCTATTTGAAACACTTACAAGATTATCACTAAAGCTTTTTGGATTTTCGTGAAAAATTGAAAATTCGGATATTGATCGCGCACAAAAATAATAAAATTTAAGTTTGCGGTCGTACTATGCAAGATAAAAAAATATGTGAAAACAAAAATTATACATCTATGAAAGATTTAACACAAGAAAAAGCAACAAATTTGTTATTAATAATTTTTTATGGGACACGGAGTTTTGTTTTTATTCGTAAAAACAAATTTAAAAAATTTTTAATTAAATTTTTCAACAGAAGACACAAGCCAAGAAATCAATAAATCGACAAAACTTACTTATCCAAAAAAGAGGTAAAAATTACATTAAATTAAAAATAAAGAAATTTAATTGGTTGAGAAACGACACAAGGTATGAAAAAAAGTAGTAAAAAAAAGTTTTTGTCCCGCAAAAGATCTAAAAATTTTTTAATAATCGTTTTTAAATTGGACGAGTGGAATTTTTTAATAATTAAAAAAAAATACTCATGATAATAAATAAATTTGTGGAAAGTGACACAAGAAACAAAGAAATTAAAAGAAAAAAGTTTTTCAAACAAAAAAATCCTAAAATTTGTATTGGTTAAAAGTTACTTATAATTGGATAAGTTAATTTTTTTGTAATTTGACCAATTAAATGGAGATTTCTGCCTTAAGCTAGAAAAATAGAACAATTTATCGGAAAAAATTCAACTATTCAGTTAACCATTCACCTTTTTTTAATTAAAACTTTTTGTTGGAAACTAAACTGTTTTGTTAAAAAATTAACAATTTTGTTTAAAATGTAGCTTCTTTGGTTGAAAAGACCTTTTGTGTTTAAAATTTTTTGATAATTAAACTTCCTGAATCGAAAATTTATCTTTCTGGGTAGCACAATTTGCTGAAAATTAGTTGTTTTTTTTCTTTCGAAGATATATTTTTTAATTGCAAATTTCCCTATTCCATTTTTGACTGAAACTTAATTCTTATAGTTTAAAGTTGATTGTTTGGTTGTTGATAATTTGTAGCTCAAGAAGTCAACTAAATAATTACAAATTCGACTATTTTTTTCGCCTAAAAGATTCGACAGTGTGGCGGAAAATTGAACTATTAGTTGATAAATTAAATATTTTTTTAAAATTACATTTTTGTTAAAATGACAACTATTTCATTGTAAATTATTCTCTTTTGGTTTCAAATTCAGAATTGTTTATGACAAGTCACCTTCCCTGTTTGAAAATTAAATTTCTTTGTTAAATGTTCATTTTTTTAAATGAAAACTGATATTTTATGGTAGAAAAGTTTTGGGTTGAAAATTAAAGATTTTCCTTAAAAAATGCAACAGCTTGTGGTTGGAGTTCTTTCTTTTTTACCTTATTTTTATTAAAAATTACCCTAATTCAATTAACTTGAAATTTATATTAAAATCAAATTTTTCCTTTTATTTAAGTTTCTGCCATATTGCAACAAAATATAAAGTAAAACTAAAAGTGCTCTATTCAAGGCGATTTCATTATGAAATTCTTACTAGCCAATTTTCGTTCAAAATTTATTAATTTTCTACAAAACTGCTAAATATTCAAACAAAAAAATTACTTTCTGATAAAATACTTGAGTCTTTAAAAAAATAAATTTGTCACAAATTAGTGCAATATTTAACAAAATTCAATTTAATTAATTTAATTTAATTTTTATTTAATTTTAATTTCGTTTAATTTAATTAAGATCCAAATTAATTAATGTTCTACAAAACTGTGGAATTTTCTAACCAAAAAATTAATTTCTGATAAAATACTTGATTCTTCAACAAAATAAATTTCTCACAAATTAGTGGAATATTTAAAAAAATACTTAAATTTTCTGCCTAAAAAGATGCATTTTCAACCGCACAGTCAAAATTTCAGACAAAAAAGATAAGACTTTAAACAAAAATAATTGATATTTCAGCCAAAAGAGAAAAAAAGTTAGCAAAATAATTAAACCTTCAGCAAAATAGTTCAATTTTTCACCAAAAAGACAAATTTTTAAACAAAAACCTAAGTCTTTATAACAAATTGTTGATCTTTTAACGAAAAGAGGTAAATTGTTACCCAAAAATTAAAAATTTTAATTTTCAATTAAAATGAATTTTCAAGAAAAATGAGCGATTTTCCAACAAAATATTCCTCAAGAAGGAAAAATTATTTCATGGAAATTGTGGAACATTTGAGCTAAAAGACTAATTTTCGGTAAAACAGTTGAATTTTCAAACCGAAAATATGCATTTTCGAAAAAAAATTTAAATTTAGAACCAAAGAGATGAAACTTCAACCAAAGAAATAATTCTTTACTAAGCGGTTTTTAGAATTTAAAAATATTAAACATTATTTAATGCTATTTAAAAATATTTCAAAGAATTTCAAGATATTAAAAACATTTTATGAAATCTCAAGGAATTTTGTAGGATATACAAAGATTGAAAGGAATTTTACTAAATTATACCAGATTTAAGGAATTTTGCAGGACCTCCAATAATTTAAAAGTATTTACAAGATTTTGACAAATTTAAAATTATTTCAACAAATTTTAATAATAAATAAAATTTTGAACCACTCCTATTGATTGCAAAAATTTTAAGGAACTTCAAAATTGTTTAAGAACTTTCACAAAATTTAAGATAATTGATTGAATTTCCATGGATATCAAAGATTGATAATTTTATTGACGTTAGTTGGAATAAGTTTGAGTTATTTTGATGAATTATTATTATTTCAAAACATTGCAATGGATTTTAGAGAATTTCAAAAAAATTTATCAAGTTAAATTTAGAAAATTAAATAAATTTTATTTCAAAAAGCTTTTACGGAGTTTAGCAGATTCCTGACATTTTATTGGATCTAAAAATATTTTGATTCAGTTGCGAATTC
>JAAAKG020146313.1:0-10695 GCA_010014905.2 Druon quercuslanigerum
ACCATGAATTCAAGGTATTATACCAAGATTTTCATGGTTTAATACCAGGAGAACTTGCATGGTATTATACCTTGCAAATTCATGGTATAATGCCGTGTTTTTTCTCTCCGTGTATGTCAGAATAATTTCAGAATTTTTTCGGTTTTCAATCTTTTTATATACTACAAAAATTTCATAATCTCATAAGATCACATGTTATTTTCAATCATTGATTTTTCGATTATGAAGCTTTGAAAGGTTCAACCATTTTAACCAGAGCTTTAATGCACTTTAATGCAACTGTCATCCAAATATCAAACGTTTCTCATTTGTAATTCTGGTACCCAGGGTACTTCCTTAAGCACGTTCTCGAAAAAAACCTGACTTTAAAAACAATTCCCTAACAATTCCAGGTTTTCCAGCTGGGTCAGACACCAATACAAGTCAATAGAATCAATACAGTCAATACAATCTACTGATCTCAGACAAGTTTACCAAAAATTTCTTAGATAAATAATAATTAATACGAATGCAAAGGACTTTTCAACGATAATTGAATTCTAAACAATTTACATTAACATTAATATAAATTTTTTCAAAAGTTTGGAATCATTATATTCATATTATTTTTATTAGTAAAAAAAACTCTTATGAATTCGGATATTCAAAATTCTTTTCCAAAATTACATCAATTTTCCAGGACTTTCGTGTCCTGTAGCAACTGTGATTCAGACTTTAATATCAATATTATATATTTTATAGAAGTACACATACCCAGTCAGCGGGTGCGAAGTTCACTGCTTCAGCAAAATTGTACCCTTGATTGAATCCCGCGTGATATGCCCTAGGGAAAGTAACTACAAACTCGCCCGCATGTTGATCGGTTCGAAATACTGGTACTCCTATGATAAAAAAGAAACATTTTTTTATTTGCTATAAACCTTAGAAGGTTTTTTCATAACATATTCAGTGATCACGGCGTAAAAAAAAGATGAAACTTATTTTTACTCGTAGAAAAAATGAAAAAACCTTCTTATAGGAAACATTACATTTCAAAATGCTGAATTATTTTTTAATCATTTATGCCATTAAGAAACTTAAAAAATGATCTCAAAAGAGGAGGAATAGGTAATAGGGTAATCAATTATTTTAAATAACACTAATGCAGGTAACATATTTAATTCAATGTAAAACGCTTTATATTCCTAAAATTTCAAGTCGAAATATATTACATTTTCAACGCAACAATTGAATTTTAAAACAAAGAAGATTTTCTACCAAATGAGACCAAAGAGATGGACTTTCAAATAAAATAATGAACCTTCAACAAAAAAAAAAATGAATTTCCAATAAAGTAGTTCTCAACGAAAAATATGATAGTTGCTAATTTCAACCACATAAGATTTTAATTTTAGATCAAAAACATTTCAGTTCAAGTGAAAAATATTTTCTACAAAAGAAATGAGTTTGCATATTTAAAAAGCTAATTTTGAAACTAAAAATATGGATTTTTTATATTTTTAAAGTTCATTTTCAACAAAAGAGTGGAATTTTCGACCAAAAAAGATGAATTTTTTGCAAAAAATTTGAATTTTCAACAATATAATTAATTTTTTGAGCAAAAGAATTTTTAACCAAAAAATGAATTATGAACCAAAAAAATAAGATACTGATTAGTATTATATATTATATCATATAAAAAAAGATAAATGTTAAGAAATAGGTGAATTTTCAAGAAAATAATTAAATTTTTAACCAAATACTAGAATTTTGAACCGAAAGAGATGAATTCTGAACCAAAAATATAATACTTTTTAAAAAAGTAGGGAGCAGGGGAAAAGTGTCCAGTCTACTCTTCATAAATGTCGTTTTTAAATATGGACAAGAACTATAAAAATACTGTACACACAGCCTCACAAAATTATTCGCTAGTTAAATAAAATATCAAGAACATTACAGCCCACGGACTCAAATCATGAATTAAAAGTAGGTTAAATAAAATTATAAATTATAAAAAATATTTTTTAAATAGTATAACATTTTTTAAGCAAGAAACAAACATGTAGTCCAAATTAAAAGTGTTTTCCAAAATCAAAAAGTGTGCAATGGAAAATTAACTTTTTTAAAGAAAAGTGTCTCATTTTCTAACCTAAACTTTATAAAGTACTAAAAATAAGCTTCAATATTTATTTTGAATTTTTTTATGTGTGAAATGTCAACAATTATATTTATTGTGCACACATGCGTGTACAAAACTGTTATTCTTGATTTGAAAATTAATTCTTATAAATAAAAATTTAACTACTCGATAATCAAATAATGTTTGGTATAACATCACATTCATTGTTCAAACTATTACGTTGAAAATTAATGTATGTTGTAGAAAATTCGTATTTTTTGGTTAATAATTTATGTACTTTGTTAAAAAAGTTAACTATTTCGTTAAAAATTTGTGTACGTCGTTGAGATTTAATCTTTTTTGCTGAAAGCTCATCCTTTTGATAAGAAATTCAACTGTTGTATTGAAAATTAATCTGCTTTGTTTCAATCCAACTGTTTTTGGTTTAAAAAAAAACAATATTTTCTTAGTTAAAATATCAGCTATCACATTATATGTCAAGAGTTTATCTTTTTTCGTTTAAAATTCAACTATACTTGAGACAAGTAATCAAGTGTGAAAATTTTCCGGTTTTAGATTTCAAATATATTTTGCAAGCAGACAATTGTGAGAAACCTGTGTTTTAAGCGTGATTTTCTTCCGAAAAAGTAGGGTAAATATCCCATTTTGGGCGGATGTAAGAATTTCTGCGGCGTATTTTGCTTCAAAAAATATTTTAGATCTTATGTTTCGAGAAAAGTTTCGAATACCGAACAGTTTGAACATTTTTTCATGAACATTTTGTCTGCTCATAGATATAAACAAACAATTTTTACTAAACAATAAAGAATATTTCATAATTTTCCGATGAACCTATTTGGGCGAATGATTTTTTCCTCTGATCCAGTTAGGGCGAATCGGGATATCGTCACTGATAAGTACTGACACCTAATTTAAGTTGTAATCGGAATTTGAAAAGGACCCCGCACACATCTATGGAAAATATGGTCCCGGTCAAATTGGCTGAAACTGTATTATAATGTAGTTCATAATATCCTGATCAAATAAAGTCCTTAGATACTGAGTCCAAAAAACGCCAGGTTTCGAAATAGGAAGAACCAAATCTAACTTTTCATGGACGCGAGAGGAGTTCCACGGACCCTCGAAGACTGTTGGGCACTACGCTCTGAGATCATGCCGAACTCCCTTTACCTTTGATATTTTGTAGCTGAGTATCCCCCCAATAATAATATCCATGTCTTAATGTCGAGAAAACGATACTTTTTCTTGGGTGTTGCACCAAAGTTAACGTTTCATGCACACTAGAGAAATTCCACAGGCCCTCTACGACTGTTTGGCACCACGCTCAGGAATCATTCCGAACTCTCTGTCCCTTTAATATTTTGTAGTTTGGGACCCCCCGAACAATAATATCCATGTCTAAAGGTCGAAGAAAGGATACTTTTCCGTCGGTGCTGCATCGTATGTCGCTTTTCATGCAGATAAGAAGAGTTACAGCGACCACAGTGGACTGTTTGGCACGACGCACAGGGAACAGTCCGAACTCTCTGTCCCTTTAACATTTTGTAGTTTGGGACCCCCCGAACAATAATATCCATGTCTAAAGGTCGACGAAAGGATACTTTTCCGTCGGTGTTGCATCGTATGTCGCTTTTCATGCAGATGAGAAGAGTTACAGCGACCACAGTGGACTGTTTGGCAAGACACACAGGGATCAGTCCGAACTCTCTGTTCCTTTAATATTTTGTAGCTTGGGACCCCCCGAACAATAATATCCATTTATAAAGGTCGACGAAAGGATACTTTTCCGTCGGTATTGCATCATATGTCGCTTTTCATGTATACGAGAAGAGTTACAGCGACCACAGTGGACTGTTTGGCACGACGCACAGGGAACAGTCCGAACTCTCTGTCCCTTTAATATTTTGTAGCTTTGGAGACCCGAACAATAATATTCATGTCTAAAGGTCGAGAAAACGATACTTTTTCGTGGGTGTTGTACCAAGGTTAACGTTTCATGCACTCTAAAGAAATTCCACGAGCCCTCTGGGACTGTTTGGCACCACGCTCAGGGACCATGCCGAACTCGCTGTCTCTTTGATATTATGAAGCTTAGGGCCTCCTGATCCATAATATTTATGTAATGTCCTACTCTCTGTTCTTCCAGTTAAGGAAAGAAATCCGGGTAATCAGGACAATATCAACACGATATCAGTGCACGATCCTGCCAGTTAAGGCAATACCGGTGTATTATTCAGACAGTTAAGACAAGATTAAAGAATGATCAGGTTAATAATAGCAATATTCTGGTATTTTTTAGCCACTTAAGGCAAGATTATGATGCGATCCGGCCAATGAAGGCATCCATCTGGCATTCCTGGTATGCATGTTGTCAATTGTAACTCTGGCCTGGCCGACGTTGGGTTCACGTGATTTTCGTAACATTGTTTGGGCTAAGTCTACGGTCGCTTCAGCCATCTGTATGCAAGGACGATACTTGTTGAGGATCGCCACAACAATAAGGTAAAAATCGCCGATGTTAATGACATTGTTCATGTTCATGAAATTTCCGAAGAACTTAAAAACAGATTTTATGTCGCCATTTCATGCCTCCACGATCCACTTGTCTTAGTGATCTATCTTGAGTCATTTGCTTCTTCTGTATCAAATTGCCTTTGTCTATGAACTAACGGAGGTGGCATTTTGTGGTTAATACCAAGATTTTCAAGAAGCGGTAGGGCATCACGATAACCACGGTCCACAATGATGTCATCGTTTTCGAACCATTCTCGCAGCCCAACATTTATTTCGAATTCATTAGTAAGCTTGGCAGCATCGTTTTTTCGAGAGGCAGAAAAGTAGGGCCCATGAATATCCAAAATATAGCCGCCTGGAGCTACAATTAAGGCTAGCTTAATTAAGTGGCGACCTTTATGAACGCAGTATATTTTCCTGAGTGCTCTGAAATTGCTGGGTTTATGTATATATACATAAGTTCTATCTATATAGGCAATCACTTTTGGAACTTCAGGAGTGGGATTATAAAGTTCATTTACGAAATCCATTACATGTCTCTGTATATACTGCTCCCGTATTATTGCCGTCAACCCGATGTTGTTGGGAACAAAACGTGTCATCAAATATCTTCTCACAATAGAAAGAAAGAGACTCACATTTTTCCTACTATCAACAGCATCACGTACAGCATCACACTACGTATATAAATCCCTGAATTGCTCGTGTGTTATGAGACTGATTAAATTGAACTCTTCCTCTGAAAACGTTTCTTCATTATTAAAATCAGGCTCATTAATCTTCGATAATTCACGTAGGCCTTGCAAAAAATATTGCAGCTGAACACCAGACAAGCGATAAAGCATATTGCAAAATTCTAAACCTTGCGGTAGGACGTTTGGTATAAAGTCACTCACATCCAAATGTTCAGGGCAAGAACGAGTTGAATCCGGTACGTAAATATTTTTTTTACAAAAACATTAACCCTACATTTCACCGACAATCTGGTCACATCTTGCATTCTGTTACAAAATATACAAGAACTATTTCTTCTTTTTTTTTTAAACATTGCGTGTCAGACAATTAGCTTCAAGTGCTAAATCATTCATCTCCATATTAATGCTTCGAGTGCAGTTCAGGAATATCCTCGTATATTCATTAATCTCTTGAGGAGCTATTTCATGTTCAGCACGACGATAAATTGCGATTTTGTTGTTTTTGCTCCTTTTCTGCATCAGATATGTGTATCATCGCTCGCGGCTGTAAGGCGATTGCACATATGTAGCAACTTATTCTGACGGGCGGCATGACTAACTTCCAGGTATAGGGAAATTCTTCAGCGTTCCATTTTATAAACTTCACTCTAATATCAAACAAAAATTGCCCCAGGCGAAGAAAATAGAAAGTTAATGCAGAATTCGTGTCAAAAGTAAACTAGAAAGATTCTTTGAAAAAACGACATACATAATGTAAACAGTTTGGAAATTGACAATCAGGTTGCCATTGCGGCAAAACCTCCTTTATTACAAGCCACCGATGCCCGAAATCTAAAATTTATTTAAAGGAGGCTTTTTCATTATGACAACTGATTTCCAAAAGCAAAAGCTTCAAAATTGACAAACAAAGGATATTATGGTTCATAAAGAAAATATTACGAGCATATTTTGTAATCAAATTAAAACGTGACGAGGTTTTGGATGGAATGTAGGGCTAATGTTGTTGTAAAAAAAACTATACGTACGGGAATCAACTCGCTCTTATCCTACCAAACAATTGTCATATATAGTAGTTAAACTACCCCCATAAACCATCGTAGTTTAGTCTAGGCGACGTAATTGAAGGAAAGGGTACAACTGTGCACGAGCCCATCTCTGAACGTCGATAGCCATAGGAAAACTGTGCACCGGGCCATCTGTACTCGTCTACATTTTGCCGTGGGGTACCAATTATGCCAGTCGACATTTCGTCATTTTATATTATTTTAATTTTATTTAGTCATTTAGACATTTAGTCGACATTTAGACGTGCACAGATGGAGTGGTGCACAACGTGGCCAACAACGTGCACAGTTATGCCTATGGCCATCGATGTGCACCGATGGGCTCGTGCACAGTTTTCCGTCACCTGCAATTTGCAGGATCTCATTAATTAGTTTGCATAAGTAGGTACGCACTAAGTGATGTTTAATCACATTTATTTTGTGTAAGCCTGATCCGAAAACTACCAATTAACATTTGGCAGTAGTTAAACTACCCCCGGAAACCTTTCTCATACTTAAGTCTTGACGACGTGGTTGGTAAGACATGATTAATTACTTTGAACAAGGAATTATGCCCTTGGTAATGCAACTTTAAATTCAGTCGATGATGCTATGATTCGAAAAGCACTAATTAATTTCTTACCGTAGGTAAACTACCCGCAGACACCCAATCAATATTACAGTCTTGACGACACGGTTATTAGGAATTGATTAATTAGTTTGAATAAGTACGTGCATAATTGGTGATGTTCAATCAAATTCAGATTGTGTTAGCCTAATCCAAAAACTACCAAGTAACTTTTTTTTTACAGTAGTTAGACTACCCCCAGACACACATCACATACTGTAGTCTTGACGATGTGGTTAATAGAACCTGTTTAATCAGATTGAATAAGCACATGGTCGGTGTCAGGCCCGTACAGAAGGTCTTGGGGGCCCTTATGCAAAATAATCACGGGGGCCCTTTTTTTCGAAAAAAAAACATAGGGTAATACAGTACAGAGTCAGAGTCGAGGACTCTGGTGCACCGCACCGCTTGCACCAGCCTCGGTACGGCCCTGGTCGGAGTAACTCTTCTCACCTGCATGAAAAGCGATATACGATGCAACACCGATGGAAAACTATCTTTTTATCGACATTAAGACATGAATATTATTGTTCACGGGATCCCAAACTACAAAATATCAATGAAACAGAGATCGACATGATCCCTGAGCATGGTGTCAAACAGTCTTCATTGGTCCGTGGAACTCCTCTCGCGTCCCTGAAAAGTTACATTTGGCCCCTCCTATCTCGAAACCTGGCGTTTTTTAAACCCAGTGTATAAGGACTTTATTTGATCAGGATATTATAAACTACATTACACTACAGTTTTATTCAATTTGTCCGGGACCATGTTTTCCATAGAGGTGTGCGGGGTCCTTTTAACGTGAAAATTTCTCAGCATGATAAATCAAGTAATTGAAAAAAAAGAATATTTTTATCGCTTGCATTTTTAAATTAGCAGTCTCATTGTCATTGCAATCGTTTCCCACATATTTATATCAATTATTCAATACAAATAAATAAAAAACAGGCGTCATGACAGAAGAAAGCTTCAAGAATTGAAATAGTATGCTTGTTATCTAAAAAAAAATACATAATTTGTATGCAACCGTATTGTTCGTAAACACTTGTACATATCCCTACGACCGTTTTCCCGTCCGTATTAGGTGATATTACAATTATGGATTAACTTTGAGTTATGTTGACGAGCCCATTCGAAAAAATTATAATTATTACTCACTTTTCAATTAAACACTCGCAGCACAAAATTGTTCAAACACTAGCCGAAAGCAATGTTACGCTCGAGCAGTCACAGATGGCGACACGCGTGACTATATAACCGATATCATATAAACCGATATCAAAAATATATTCAATACATTCTGGAATGTGATTAAACTATTGCTAGTGTCATTACCTTTGAGATTTCCATTAGCAATAGTATCTGAGCATTCGCCCAAACTGGGACATTTACCTTAGCAAAATAGTCACCGCTCAAAAAAAAATCAAACAGTGTCAATAGGATGGCGAGTGCGGGCCTGTAATTATCAAAAATAGAAGTGAAACGAACCTTCGTTTGTGAGAATGTTGGGATTCATGATGGTAACTAGCTGATGCAACAAGTCTGGTTGACTCTGGAACAATTCAGGCGCTGCAGATTTCATCGAGTGTTCGAACTGCTCAGCCTTGGAACCAGGAACTCCATACCACGTCTTTGGTTCCCCCCAGTGCAGATAATTGATAGAGTAACTCCAGTGGTCTTCGTTGTGCCAACAAAAAGTCGCGAAGCACATACCAACGTACATCCAGGGCACCTTCATCCCACTAATGTCTGCGTTGATATGACCCAAGACGCTTCCATGCAACACTGGAAGGTTGTTTAGATTCCAGAAAGATTCTGCATATTCTTGATCGCAAGTGAAGAGATTGACGCTTGTTTTTGTTGGAAATCCGGATCCATGGTCCATCGTGTGAAGGTCAGCGCCGTACTCGACTGTCACATCCTCGTCGATCGAAGAAACTATTCGCCAGAATTCTTTCTCCACAAGAGAAGTCGGCACCATCTGAAAATAAAAAGAATGGTTAAAATATCAATTTATCTAGAAGGAAACATAGTGACGTATCAGTAACCGAATTCAATTCAACTTCGCTGTGTTGTAGAATATAAAAAAATAAGAGATACCTAATTTTTTTATGTGCCGAGAAACACTTTGAAGGGGTTAAAACCACCCCCAAAATAAGTTTTCTCACGGTATCTCTATTTCTATGAATAAACCAATTTGAGATTTTTTTTATTGAACGACGATATTAATTATAGTATTTATATCTCCAAGGTTCGCATCCCTTATTTCTTATAAGGGTGAAGATGTTTTTGTTTCTTTTTTTAACTTTTCTCTTTACGAAAATTCTAAAAATCAGTAAATATTGATCAAACTAATTTTATTTTAAAGAAAATAAGATTCTTAAGTTGACTTGTTTCGGTATTTTTCAGAAAAATGCATTTCAAGAGGGTAAACCACCCCTTATTAGTGTTAACCTTTATTTGAAAAAATCTTTGTACCATATTGTTGTTATTTTTAATCAGAATCCATTTTTTTAAATAATTTTTAACACGAGAAACCCTAAGAAGCATTGCCACTATACAATATATATCTTTCCGATGTTATTTCAAAAACCTCTATTTAGTTTTACTATGATAAATACTATGATTTTTATACCTTTCATTTGTCAATATAAACAAGAAAGAATGTTCCATAATTTTATTTTTAATTATTTATTAACTCTCACAGAATTACGATAAGATCAGTAAATATTACGCATTGTTGCACAAGAATTCACCCCGTAGTATTATGATACTTTAATGTACAAATATTTTTTCAAAGAAAGGTAAACACTAAGTTAGTTTACCCTCTTCAAATGCATTTTTCTGAATAAATACCGAAACCAGTCAACTTCAGAATCTCATTTTATTTAGAATAAAATTATTTTTATAAATATTAAATGATTTTGAGAATATTCGCAAAGAAAAAAGTTTTAAAAAACATTTTCAACGTTATAAGAAATAAGGGATGCGACCCTAGGAGATCCAAATGCTGCATTTAATATCGTCGTTAAATAACAAGCAATCTCAAATTGATTAAAAAAAAATTTGCATGGAAACAGAGATACCGTGAGAAAACTGTTTTTAGAGGTGAACTTTGGGGGTGGTTTTAACCATTTCAAAGTTCTTATCGGCAGATAAAAGAAATTAGGTAACTCTTATTTCTTGTTATTTACAACATAACTTAGTTTCGTTGAAATCGGTTCATGACACTTTGATGTTTCCTTGTAAAACTACTCAAATCCTCCGGCCTCATACTCCCTACGGGATAAAAAGTAAAGGGATCAAAGGCTACTTTTTTAACACTCACAGGGACCTTTTTTGCGTTCAAAGGATAAAAAAATTCAATCTAAGTTCATGACTTTAAAAAAATTCTAGTTAAATTAAGAAGAATTCAAATGAATTGGGAAAAAAAGAAAAAAATGCTATTTATTTCCATAAAATTGAAATTTAGAGGAATTTAAGGTAAACGAGAAGAATTCTATGAAATTCATAACAGTTCAAGGTTAAAATTAAAGATATTTAAATGAGATCAAAATTAAATTTAAAACTCCCCCTTTAAGTCTAATAATCAAGTTAATGTGAATTCCTGAAAATAAGCTGAAGAATCCAAAGACCAAATTTGGACAACCATCACAAAATGTTTCCATGGCGATTTGAAAAAAAATCCTTTCCTCC
>JAAAKG020146314.1:0-10695 GCA_010014905.2 Druon quercuslanigerum
CGGCAGCTTTTCAGTGATTTAGAAAATAGAACTATAATCTTAAAATATTCAGTTAGGTATACAACGTCGGAACACGGTTAAACATTAAACTAATCACTTTAAAATTCACTTTTTATTTTATAAATGATTTTGACGAAAAAAATTTGTTTGGGGGCACTTGGACCTTTTTAGTGGAAAATCATTGCTTTTTTTAATAATTTAACTATTTGATTAAAAATTATTCTTTTTTGTTTGAAAATTAGACTGCTTGATTGCAAGTAGAATTGCTTTAAGTTCTTATTTTCAGTCTTGGTTAAATATTTAACTATTTTGTTAAAATTTAAATTATTTTGTTAAAAATTTAACTATTAGGTAACTTACAAAGTTACGTTTTCCGCCAAAAAGATAAATTTTTAGAAAACAAGGATAATATTCTACACAAAGAGACGAATATCCAACAAAATAGTACAATTTTCAATCAAAGGTGAATTTTCCACCAAGAAAAATAATTTTCCACTAAAAAGGAAGAAATTCCAACAATAGGTTCGAATATCAACTAAAAAGTAAAATTTTTAAATAAACGAAAAGAATTCCTGAATAAAAATATGATAGAATTATTTTCAAAAAAAGATGAACTTTTAACCAAAAGTAATTGGATATTTTTATTGGTTTCTATTGATTAAGTTTGCATTTACGCGAAAAATGTAACAAAGGGGGGGGGGGGGATTCTTGAAAAAAGTATAAAAAAAGGGTTTCTCCTCTCAAATTGATAAAGTAGCTTGTGTATGGCTCATCTCAGCTCGTCTAATCTCAAATTTTGTCTCGAACCTCTTCTCAAGTATCGCCTCGAATCTTGTCTTGAATCTTGTCTTGAATCTCGTCTTGAATCTCGAATCTCGTCTTAAATAACATCTCAAATCTCGCCTCAAATCTTGTCTTGAATCTCGTCTTGAATCTCGCCTTGAATCTCGAATCTCGTCTTAAATACCATCTCAAATCTCGTCTCGATAAAAGAAGAGTTTCTCCTCTCAAATTGGTAAAGTAGCTTGTGTATGGCTCATCTCAGCTCGTCTAATCTCAAATTTTGTCTCGAACCTTTTCTCAAGTATCGCCTCGAATCTTGTCTTGAATCTCGTCTTGAATCTAGAATCTCGTCTTAAATATCATCTTAAATCTCGTCTTGAATCTCGAATCTCGTCTTAAATATCATCTCAAATCTCGTCTCAGATATTGTCGTGAATCGCGTATCGAATGCCGGATTCAGTCTCGTCTCGAACCTCGTATCAAAGCTCGTCTTGAATATTGTCTTGAATCTTATCTCGCATTGTGTCTTGAATCTTGTCTCGAATCCAATAAAAAAAGTAAAAAATGAAAATGTTTAAAAATATTCATAACATTTTTTTAAAAGAATTCAATACAGGATGGCTGTAAAATTGGGGGAAGTGAAGGAAGTTTATAGGTCTAAAAGTTGTATTAATGATTCAAAATTAAGGTAAGTATGGTAAGTAAGGAGAGGGAAAGTATGGGAAGTGAAAGGAAATGACGGAAGTGGAAATAGAAGAAGTAAGGGGTGAGGTGACATAAGGGGTGAGGGGTGGGAAAGGAGTGGATGTGATTGGTTATTAGAAGGGTTAATGCTAGGGTAATGAGGGCAGTGGAAGTAAGAGTTGGGTCTTAGGTGAATCGAGGAGAAATAATAGGAGTGGAAGTAGCTGAAACTATTGGAAATTAGAGTGAGTAGGAGAAGGGAAGTGATAGCTGGGGAAGGAAAGCAGGTAAAGAGGAGTTTTAACTGCGAAAGTGAGGAGAGGGGGAAGTATTTGAGGAAGAAGTTACGGAAGTGAGGAGAAGCGAAGGGTAAAATGAGGGGCGAGAAGTAAGGGGTGTGAGTGGAAATGAAGAGAGTGAAAATAGGAGAAGCAAGGAGAGAATGTAAGGGAAAGGGAAGGAGTGGACTTGATGGGAAATTAGGCGAAGTAAGGGTAGGACATTTAGGGAGAGTAAGTTTAGGGAAATGATAGGAGTATAAATAAGGAGCGGGTTTTATATGAAGTGAGGAGGAATTAGAGGAGGAGTAGGTAAAACTATTAGAAACAGGGTGAGTAGATAAGGGAAGTGATAGTTGATGGAAGAAAGCAGATGAAGAGGACTGTTAAATCTGGAAGAAAGGAGAGTGGAAAGAAGTAAAGGAAGAAGTTAGGGAAGGGTGTGATTGGAAATTAAGAGAGTGGAAATAGCAGAAACAAGAAGTCTCGAAGTGAGGGGATATAAGGGAAAGGAAAGGAGTGTATTTGCTGGGAAATTAGTAGGAGTAAGGGCAGGAAAATTATGGAGAGTAAGAGAAGGGAAATGAGGTGTGTGGAAGTGAGGAGTGGGGGTGTACGTGAAATTAGGAGAAATTAGAGGAGAACTATTAAAGGAAGAAGTTGTGGAATAGAGTGGAAGAGAAAGGTGAAGTGAGTTAAGGAAAATTATGGAGTACGTCTAATAATATAATAATATCGATAGATTAAACCATTCAAACTGTATTAAGCTTGATACTGGCGCAACTCCTTCGGAAACTTAAACCCTAGAATTTCCCAAAGACCCTAATCGATTTTACGGATTACGGTGAAGGATAATTTCATTTAAGGAATGATTTCAGGAAGTAATGAAGTTATCTTCACGTCCTCACAAAATCCATTTGAAAAAAGGTTGAATTGTGCTGGTGAGATTATTTTATTTCATATTGCATTTCCTTTTTAAAAAATACTGAACTTCTACAAACCTGGGACAATTTTCAGGATAACAGAAGAGAGCTTTGTAACTCGAGTTCATTGTTACCTTGAGTTTTTATTCAAATAAATCGAGTTCCCTTCCACACAAAACTTTTCTATTCGCTTTAACTTTCTTTTTCTCTTCTCTTTTGGAAAAAATAAAAATTGGTTATATATTAACATTTTTTCTTGACTAGGTGCAGAATGTCGAAAAGTACGAAATTTGCTTAAACAAAAGTTTTTCATTACTAGAATAGGAGAAAAATAGATTCGATTTAAAAGTCAGGAAAAAAGTTCTGGTTAGTCGGATAAATTATCGCATTGTTCATCATGAACCAGTCCTATTCTTTTCACGACTTCTATGGAACAAAAGCCCTTGTTCATAGAAAATATTTTTCCTTAGGGAAGGTTCTTTGCCCAAAATTATTTTCTTAGGTGAGCCAAAAAAACCATAAAAGCACCGTTTTTTTCTGTCTGTTCATTATCTTGGATATTATTGAAAATTGAAGAACAATTCTCGAAATAATTGTGGATTTTAAACTTCGTTGAAGTTTGCAACCCTTGCAATGTAAGAATAAAAAAAAATTACGTCGGTTCTAAAATTTTATGATTGAAATTGCTACAATTAATATCCGAAGATCTCGAGAAAAATCTCATCTCCCGAGCACTTCCGGAATAAGCCAAAAAGATGCCACAAAGGTCCATTTGATCTTACGTAAAGCACTCGAGTTGAACCCCTATGAATAAAAGAAATCATACAAATCGCCCCACTTATGTAACGAAAATTTTATGTCCTAAAATGATTCAATTTAATTTCCGGATTATTTTACATAGAAACAATTCTTTCACGAAGATAAACAGAAAAAAACGAAAAAATAAACTTTTTATTCACTCTTTGCATTGATATAAAAGTTTAAACAAACAAAAATTAAAAAATCAGGGTCCATAAATTTCTTCAAAATTTAATGCTGAATTTTTCTTTAAAAAAATTCAAAATTTGTTAAGAATTAGGATTTAAAAAATCATATTTTCTATAAAGTTAGAAATAAAATTAAAAATATATTATTAGCATTAAAAATTGCATTATTCAGGTTTGCTACAATATACCAATTTTTAAATTATTCTATGTATAAAATCAAAAATACACCTAGAATATTAATAAAATTAATGTAAACAAAATTTTCTAAATACATTTAAAAAATTTTTTAGTTGAGTTTTTAAATCAAAAAGATAAATTTTGAACCTAAGAAATGAATTTTTAACTGAAATGATGAATCTTCGACCAAAAATATGAATTTTTAACTAAATAGTTAGTTGAATTTTCTACCCAAAAAATTAATTTGATACCAATTTTCAACAAAAATTAAAATAGTTGTTTGTTTCCCAAAAGGAAACTAATTTTCAATAAAATATTTGTTTTTTTCCATAATTTTTTTACCAAAAAAGATACAGTTTAAAATAAAAATACAGATTTTCAAGCAAAAATGGAATAGTGACATCTTTATTTTAAAAAATTACTTTTTAACTAAAAAGAACAAAATTTTCAGCCAAAGAAATTATTTTTTAATCACAGTGATGAATTTAGAACAAGAAATATGAATTTTTGACCAAATAGTAGAATTTTCAACCTAAAAGATGAATTTCCTATATAAAAAAACGATTTTTATCTGAATATTATTTTAAAAAATGTAAATTTTTCGCAAAAAATGGAATAGGTAAAGTAAACTTTCAACTAAAATGATAAATCTTCGACTAAAAAGATCAATTTTCTAACAAAAATGAAATAAAAAATAAATTTTGAGCCATAAACGAAACGAATTTTCAAAAAAAAAGTTAAATTTTCAACGACAGAAATTAATTTTAAACAAAAAATTCGGATTTTCAACAAATAGTTCAATTTTCACCCAAAACATATAAATTTTCAACTAAAGAGTATAATTTTCAAAAAAATATATATATATATTTCTAACCAAAAAGATAAATTTTCGACAAAAAATGGAACAGTTACATTTTCAGTTAGAAAAATTAATTGTAAAGAAGAAAAAAAATAATTTTCAACCAATGAGTTGAATTTTCTACCAAAATAAATGAATTTTTAACAAATTACATACATTTTCAACCAAATATTTGAATTTTTAAATATATTTAACACGCTTAAATATTCTCCCATAAATTCAAATTTTCAATAACTTACAGGGATTTAAAGAAAATACTTCCATTTTTAGCTTTTAGTTAAAACAACTAATTTTCAACAAAATAATTAAACATTTCAACAAAAAATGATTTGTCAACTGAAATGATGAATAATCAACCAAATAAATGAATTTTTAACGGAGTAGTGAATTGTCAACAAAAAAGTTAAATTTTCAACAACTGAAAGTAATTTCAAACCAATTTGATAATGTTTAAACTAATGAGAATACTTTACGAACAAAAGTTAGGATTTTCAACAAATAGTTCAATTTCTACATAAAACATATAAATTTTCAACTAAAATATAATGATTAAATTTTCAGTAAACAACTTAATTTTCTATAAAATCAAAGTAAATTTTCTACGAAAGAGTATAATTTTCAACAACAAAAAATATATTTCTATCCAAAGAAATAAATTTTCGACAAAAAATGGAACAGTTACATTTTCAATTCTAAAGAAGGAAGAACTAATTTTCAACCAATAAGATGAATTTTTGTACCAAAGTAAATGAAATTTTAACAAATTCCATAAATTTCCAACCAAATATTTGAATTTTTAAATGTATTTAACAAGTTCAAATATTCTACCATAAATTCCTATTTTCAATAAATTACAGAGATTTAAAAAAAAGACTTGAATTTTCAACTTAATGCACGAGTTTAATTTTTAGTTAAAACAACTAATTTTTAACAAAATTTTAACAAAAAAAAAAGATTTTTCAACTAAAATGATGAATAATCAAACAAATAAATCAATTTTTCAACCCAGTAGTTCAATTTCAAATAAATACTTGAATTTTCAACAAAAAAGAATGAATTCCCAACGAAAAATGTGATATTTGATATTTCGACTAAAACGGATTTCAATTTTATACCAAAAATAGTTGAATTCTGCTAAAAATGATAAAACTTTAGTTAAATAGTTTAAATCCTCATCCAAAAAGACGGATTTTCAAGAAATAATTTATTTTTCACCTAAAACAGATAAATTTTCAACTAAAAGTAGAATAATTAAATTTTCAGTAAAAAATGTAAATTGGATTAAAATCAAAGTCCAAGAATATTAAATTTCTCTGAAAAAAGATAAATTTTCTACAAAAAATGCAACAATTACATTTTCAGTTGAAAAAATTAATTCTCGTTTCAATCAAAAATATAAATTTTCAACGAATAAGACCAATTTTCTTAAAAATAAGAGAATTTTTAACAAAGTACTTGAACTTTTAACCAAATATTTGAATTTATAATGGAATTTTCAAAAAAAAATTAGTCACAAAGAAGGTTAAATATTCTTCCAAACGATCGAATTTTCAATCAAATACAGGGATTTGAAACCAAATATTTGAATTTTTTTATTAAGAGGATAACTTTGGAACCAAACATGTAACAGTTAAATTTTCAGTTAACACAATTAATTTTTTACTATAAAACATAATTTTTAACAAATCGATAAATTTGTAAACAGATAAAAGGTCTTTAACTAAAATTACGATCCATGAACTCAATAAATGAATTTTTAACAAAGAAGTTCCCCTTCCAACTAAGTAGTTGAATTCTCAATAAAACGTGAAATATGATATTTCAACCAAAAATAATTTTAATTTTATACTAAACATACTTGAATCCTCAAAAAAAAATTTAATTTACAACCAAATAGTTGCGATAGTTAACTATAATAGTAAAACTAACTTCACCTTTAGTTTTTTTTAAATTCCCTATCTCTATCAGGTGCTTTTGTAAAAAAACACATTTTGTAAAAAATGTGTAATAATAATTGTGGTATATATTTTTTTAAACAATAAGTGCTCAAAATAAATTTTTGGCCCTTTCAAGAACTCGAATCTACACAAGGTAAAAAATTTAAATCACAGGTTTTGAATTTACCTACGGAGGATAATACAGATTCCCAAAATATCGATAAGGAAGGGATCTTCAACTTAGCAATCTCGTATTTCGCTCCCCGTCGATAAAACACTTTACCACCTGAAGGTAATTCGTGTTCCAGTGGTAAATAAACGCTTTCTCTGTTTCAGATGTTACAGGACGATAAATCCAGGAACTAGTTCCCAAATCGATACCTACAAGAGCGCGAATTCTAAAATTCACAATCTCTTTAAATCCAATGTGATTTTTTGGAAAAATAATCCTGATGAAAAGAATCTTATAAAAAAAGGAATACTTGAAAGAACCCTCTTCAATTTATAATCAAGATATTGGGTGAGAGGGTCGAAAATAAATTTTCAAAAAATTAAAAAAATATTTTAATAAATCTGGAAGATGGCAGCTAAACTACCAGAAAAGTCACTCAGTGGATGTTTGAGAGATGATGGCAGTTACAATTGCAGACTTTCTGGATTTTATGGTCGTCTAATTTGCAGTAAGTGTTCAACTTTATCATCATCACAAGATAATGAATCAAAGGTGCTCTAGATCCAGAGAAAATTGAAGGCAACCTTCTTGTTCCTGGCTGAGTCGATATACCATTATCGATTCTCATATTCTGTTCATCATTCGGCAGGTATCTACCTCCACTTAATTGTTAAATTTACTCGAATATTTTTTCGGAAATTTTTTATCTTCCTCTCTTTTGATTTTTAACGGGACGAGGATATGGCTAATAAACTATCGGCTTACGCCAACTATGCAAGAATTAATTTCAGTGATGGGAAGTAACTAGTTTCTCTCAACTTTTTTTTTAATAAAAAAAATTGTTACATTTTTTCAGTGACAGTAACTGGCGGGGGGGATTAAATAAGCAATAAACTGGAAATTTTCCAAAAGAGTGAAAAAACATTCTGTAAAATTGAAATCACCATTTGAAGATAAAACGAATATCCACGCCCGCAAGTATTATCGAATTGAGGACAAACGTGTTTGATAAAGATAAAAATTATTGAGGAAACGGATGTGATACTTGACAATCTCAAAATAATACTAAACTAAATTGGACCAGACTTGATTGCGATAAAAAAAATCACTGCTCGGTTTAGAAGTAAAAATAAAATCCGTTTTTTTTATTAGGTTTTTGCATACGAGTAAACAATGTTTGTTGTAAAAAATTAAATCAATTTTGAGAATTTGGAAATTAAAGTTTGATGGGCTTTCAAAATTGGCTTTGGATAGCAATTAAAAAAATGATCTTCAATTTTTTCCAATCATAAAAATTTTCCACTGAGGTATGGGGATGCTAAGTGAGAATAGAACTTTTTTGATCGAAAAAAATTATTTTATTCCGAGAAAATCAGAATTGAATATCGCAATATCACAGTGTGGCTGACATTTGTTTGCTAATAATCCGAAAAAAATCAAACGAATTTTGCGTTTTGTTATTAATTTTTTCTTTTTAATAAACCCCGTTTAAAAAAAAAATGTTTGTTCTCGAGTTCCGTACTGAAATTTACGAATATTTTTAATTTCACTTCTCTATTTTTTAAACACTAATTTGTTACTTAAATTTCTACAATATTCAGAAAATTTAAAAAAAGGTTAAAAATAAATAAAGCTGCTTTTTAAGCCATTGTTTTAAATTTCGTCTTCTATTAGCATTTTTAGTTGAAATAACGAAAGATAGAAAAATTTCAACATAAAAGTTTCAACTTCTAGAAAATGTTTACAAAAAATACCTCTTGCTCTTTTTGTGATATATTTTCTCGTTTGTGAAGAAAATTATAAAATTATACTTTAGTAAAAAAATTCTCTCGGCTTCACAATTTCTTTGGACAGTATGAAATCAAGAGGATAACTTTCCTGTATTAGCAGAAAATATAAAAATAAATTTAAAAAATTCCACTCAATATTGCAGAAATAAAATCCTGCACAAGAAAAAGTTTTGTTTTAAGAAAGAATGTTTTGTTTTGAACCAAAAATAATAAAAACAATTAAAAATTTTGAAAGGTACAGTTTTATGCATTCCTTCAAACAAAAATGACACACGTGAAAAAAATAAATTTTTAGTGAAACTATCGTTTGCTTTGAAATCTGAAAAGTTTAAAAAAGAAAACAAAAGAAATAATTTAAACATAAAAAATATATTAAAAAGGTATTTTTAATAATTAAAAAAATAAAAATATTTTTTTTTCACTGCAAAAATTCAACATCAACAAATAAAATGAAAAATTAAAGATGAAAACTGGAAGAAATCCTGTTTTTCATGCTTATTACAATTAATATACCGATAAAAAAGTTTGTTTTTTTAAATTAGAAAATTCAGAACTAAAAAATAACTTTATTAAAAACTAAAATAATTTTTAAACAAGTAACTAACCAATTTTTTAAAATTTGAAAAAAAACACCGGTTTTCTTGTTATTTCCAATTAAACAAATAAAAACATATTCTTTAAAAGTCTCTTAAATTAAACAACTGAAGAAATAACAAAATAACAAACTAATTTATTTATAATTAAAAAACCTCACAAATAATTAGACGAAAAACTTCAAATTTGAACTACCCCTTCTCGGAAGTAAAGTTATTGAAACGAAAAAACTTTTAAAATATGTAATAATGCACAAATAAATAATATAATAAATTTACAAGCGTTGTTTTTAAAATTAAAATTTTTTAACTACATCGGGAAAATTTTTAGAAAAAAGCTACAAAAGGAATAAATGGAAAAATTACAACGGTATAGTTAAAAAAAATTATTTCAAAAAAATTTCATTTGTAATTTATTATTTTATTCATTTTAGCATAAATAAATATTTCAAAATTGTTTTAAAAATAATGTGGCTTCTGAATTTGCATTATCAAAATTTGGAAGTTTTCTGCCTTATGATTTATAAGGTTCTTCAAATAATTAAAACTTATTTTTATATTTGCTGATATTTTTTTTTATTTTTTTATTTAATAGATTTAAAAATAATATATTTTTATTGACACGATTGTGAATAACACGAAAACCAGGAGTTCTTTGAAAAAAAATTTATTTTATTTTTTTAATATTTCTTTGAGTAAATGACGCAAAATATCACAAAAGGGCAAAAAATATTTTTTTTAGAAATTTCTTAGATTACAAACTTGTATTTTTTTTATCTTCCATTGTATCCAAAAATTGAAAAATTTGGTTTTATGACAAAAATTCACTTATCCGCAAAAATCGTTTAACCTGCATTGAACAAAAAATTAACTAAAACAACTAGATGGGGGGGGGGGGGAGGTGCTTTGATAAAACTAAATTTTTATATTTTCAAACAGATTTTACTATTAAACTTTTTTTTTGTAATTTTCTCAGGGATTTAAGAAGAGGACGATACAAATAACGACAATTGAAAAATAATATCTAAATTGCATCAAAACTGTAGAAATTTAAATAACAATTTTTTTAAAGATACTTAAAAATTTAAACATTTGTAAATTAGTGGAAATATTTTTCCTAAATTGGAAAATTTGATGTAAAGATAAAATAATTATTTATTTTTAAAAACAGAACTTACCCATCACTGACTAATTTTCAGTCTAAGCATAATTAGAGAATAGCAAAATTTGAGATTTGTGTGTTTATCAAAGACCTTTTCGAAATCTGATATTATTTAGCTAGGGGATATGGTTGATTTAGAAGAGGTGGGTGTTTAAATACTACCCTCTGAATAAATCTTCTTTCTAATTAAAAGTCTTCGCTCCATTTTCGTTCTTTATTTATTCTTCTTTGTTAGATCGATTAATATTTATTATTATATTATTATTATATTATATTATATTATTATTATAATTGATCAACCCCTGCAGTTTTTGTATATTTCAAAATTTTTTCTTAAAACTTGAAGTTGTT
>JAAAKG020146315.1:0-10695 GCA_010014905.2 Druon quercuslanigerum
CCTCTTCGTTCTTCTCTTCCTATACTTCGCACTTCCTCTATCTCTACTTTTGCATCAATTCTTTTAAGTACTTCTTCCACTCCCTCCTGCATCTTCTTCCCCTCTAATCTTATATCCTTTATGACAACATTTCTTTTTTTTCTGCCCTCTCTTTTTTTCTATTCTTTGCTCTATTATCCTCAATCTTTCCTTTTCCCTATCCCCATTCACTCCCCCACCAAGATCCCGGTTCGAGATAATCAAAAAACCAACAACAAATAAGAAACCAATTTTTTGAATTTTGAACTAAGGGAAATAATTCTGAACAAAAAATGAAATAGTTCGATTTTCAGTGCAAAAAATTAGTTTTTCAAGAAACTGATGAATTTTGAAATTATATGATAAATTTAAATTAAAAACTGAAACAGTTGAATTTTAAACAAAAACAGCATTTATTTTTATAAAAAAGACGATGTTTATCAAAATAAATGAATTTTCAACTAAAAAAGACAAATTTTCTACCAAATAGGTGAAGTTTGAACTAAAAAAGATCAATTTTTAACAAAGCACGGAATAGTTTAATTTTAAACAAGAAGATTAATTTTTTAACCAAAAGGATACTTTTCAACAAAATAATTTAATTTTTAAAGAAATAGTTGATTCTTTTAATTTGAAAAAATTAATTTTCTAACCAACTGATCAATTTTTAATCAAAATGATTAATTTTCTACCCAAAAAGGTAATTTTTATTGCGTGAATTTTTAATCAAATTTTAAATTTTTTTAAAGAATTCTCAGCGTAATAGTTAGATTTTATGTAAAAAATTAATTTTAAACCAAAGAAGTATTTTAATCCAATTTTAAATTTTTAAATCAATTTTCAATCTAATAATGAAATTAAAATATAAGAGTTCAATTCTGAACTAACATTAAAAACTTGTGACTGGAATATTAAAATGTTCAACAAAAAAGATTAATTTAAAATATAATAAAATATATATAATTTATTAACATAATATTATATAATTGAAATGTTCAAATAAAAAAAATGTCATCAAAAAATTAAATAGTCAATTAAAATAATGGAATATTCAATTAGAATAATTATATTTTTAGTTTAAAAAAATAATTAAAGAAAAACTAATATTTAAAAAAATAGTTAAATTTGCAAACAAAGTTATAAATTAAACTCATGAAGTTTTAACTAGAATAATTCCTGACTTTTTTCTAACCAATTTTTCATTTATCTAACAGAAATTTAGTTTTAACATATATTTGACACACCCTTCTAGAGAGGACAAGTTTTCTACTCAGATAATCAATATTTATACAAAAATAAAAAAATTATTTTTTTAATTAACTAAATAATTTTCAAATAAGAAAAATTGTTTTTTAAGCAAAATAATTACATTTCCAACCATACTGATAAATATTCTATAAAAAATGAATTCTTAAAAAAATGCACAAAAAGATTTTTTTTTTTTTATAAAAACGGTTGAATGAAACCAAAATAAGACGAATTTTCAACCAAAAATATGAATTTATTTTCAACAAAATAAATAAATATTCAATGCAATAAATGAATTTTTAACCAAATAGTCCGATTTCAAATTAATTTTCATTAATTTTAAACCAAAGATGGAATAGTTGAGTTTGTAGTTGAAAAAATAAATTTCCTAACAAACTGATGAATTTTCACCTGGAATAGTTCAATTTAAACAAAAATAAAAAAAATGTTAACTAAAAAGACAAATATCAAAAAAATTAATGACCTTTAAAAAAATAAATTAATTTTTCATGAAGAAGTTCAATTTAAAGAAAAAAAGTAAATTAGTTATTAAAAAGACAAATATTAACAAAATAACTGAATTTTCAAAAAAGAAATATACTTTCAACTGAAAAAGACAAATTTGAAACCAAAAAGTTGAATTCTAAACTAAAAAATATCAACTTTCAACCAAAAATGAAATAATTTAATTTTCAGTTGAATAAATTAATTTTCCAGGCAACTAATGAATTTTCAATTAAATTTACAAATTTTCGACTCGAATAGTTCAATTTTAAAAAAAGTTGAATTTCAACAAAATAAAATAATTTTTAAAAAGTAATTTAATTTTTAGCTTTAAAAGAATAATTTGAACCCAAATAGATGAATTTTGAACTAAAAAATATCAGTTTTCAACCAGAAATGAAAAAGTTAAATATTCCATGGAAAAAATTTATTTTCAATCTAATTAATTTCTAACTACAATGATGAATCTTCAAACGGAATAGTCGGATTTTGAAGAAACAAAAAAATAATGTAAAAAAATACAATAACCTAACAAACTGCTAAATTTTCAAATAAAGTGATGAATCTTTAACTGGAATAGTTGAATTTAAACAAAAACAAAATTAATTTTTAACTAAAGAGGAAAATCTTAAAAAAATAAATGACCTTTGTAGAAAATAAATAAATTTTGAAATAGGAAGACAAATTTTAAACCAAATATTTGAATTATAAACTAATAAATATCAATTTTATACAAAAAATGAAACAGTTAAATTTTTATATGAAAAAATTAATTTTTTATCAGACCTTTTAATTTTTAACTTAAATTAGGAACCTTAAACTGGAATAGTTCAATTAAAATTGTGCAAAAATTAATTTTTTATTAAAAAGACAATTTTTAACAAAATAAATTAATTTTCAAAAAGGAAATAGACTGTAACCTAAAAAGACGACATTTAAACCAGATAGATGAATTCTGAACTAAAAAATATCAGGTTCAACTAGACATAGAATCCTTAAATATTCCGTGGAAAAAATTACTTTTTCATCTAATTAATTTTTAAATAAAATAATGAATATCCAACTGGAATATGTGAATTAAAAAAAATGTTTAACACAAAATATAATTTGAAACCAAATGAACAAAGTTTCAACAAAATAAATAAATTTTTAATAAAATAAATGAATTTTTAACCAAATAGAATTTCCAAATAAAATACTGAATCTTTAACTAGAATAGTTCACTTTAAACAAAAAAAATAATTTTCAACTAAGAAGACAAATTTCAACAAAATAAATGACCTTTAAAAAAATAAATAAATTTTTAAAAGCAGAAGATAAATTTCAAATCAAATATTTAAATTCTAAACTAAAAAATATTAATTTTCTACCAAAAATGGAACAGTTAAATTTTCCTTTAAACAAATTAATTTTTCATAAAAATTACTCATTTTTAACTTAAATTATGAACCTTGAACTAAAATAGTTTAATTTAAACAAAAAAAATTAAATTTTTTATTAAAAAGACAATTTTTAACAAAATAAATGATATTTCAAGTAAAATGATGAATCTTCAACTCGAACAGTTCAATTTAAACAAAAACAAAATAAATTTTTTATTGCGACAAATTATTTTTAGCAAAATAAAGGAGTTTTAAATAAAATATTTTTTATCTCGGCTGAAAAAAAAACAAAAACAAATTAGAAACCAATTTGTTGAGTTTTGAACTAAGGAAAATAATTTGGAACTAAAAATGGAGTAGTTCAATTTTCAATGGAAAAAATTAGTTTTTCAACAAACTGATGAATTTTGAAATAATATGATGAATCTGAATTAACAACTGTAATTTTTGAATTTAAAAAAGAAAGAAAAAATTATTTTCTTATAAACAATCTTATTTTTTAAACAAATAGATCAAGTTTGAACTAAAAAAGATCAATTTTCAACAAAAAATGTAAAAGTTTAATTTTAAACACGAAGATTAATTTTTTTAAGCAAAGAGGTATTATTCAACAAAATAAATTAATTTTTAAGGAAATAGTTGATTTTTTAACTAAATACAAATCAATCTTAAACCAGAAGTGAAATAGTTAAATTTTTTAATAAAAACAAGTAATTTTCCAACAAACTGATCAATTTTTTATCAAAATGATTGATTTTCTACCTAAAGGGTAATTTTCAATACGTGAATTTTAAATAAAATTTTAAACTTTTAAAAGAATTCTCAGCGTAAAAGATTTATTTTATGTAAAAAATTAATTTTGAACCAAAGAAGTATTTTAACACAATTTTGAACTTTTAAAGCAATTTTCTATCTTATTAATTTTCAATTCAATTAAAATTTATTAATTTTTTACAAAAATAGTTGAATTTTAAGGTAACTGGATTATTTTTTAACAAAAATGGAATGGTTAATTTTTTATTTGAAAAAAAAATTTCCTAAAAAACTAAATTTTCCTAAACTAAATTTGAACAAAAACAAAATTAATTTTCAAATACAAAGGCAATTCTCAACAAAATAAATGACCGTTGCAGAAAATAAATAAATTTTCAAATAATGATAACAAATTTCAAAACAAATATTTAAATTCTAATCTAAACAATATCAATTCGCTACCAAAAATGGAATAGTTATATTTTCCTTTAAAAAAATTAATTTTTCATCAAACTTATTAATTTTCAAGTCAAATTAGGAACCTTCAACTGGAATAGTTCAATTTAAACAAAAAGAAATTTAATTCATTATTAAAAAGACAAATTTTAATAAAATAAATTAATTTTTAAAAAAGAAATATACTTTTAACTAAAAAAGACAAATTTTGAACCAAATTGTTGAATTCTGAACTAAAAAATATCAACTTTCAAACAAAAAAGAAATATCTGATTTAAATACTCTCTAAATTCCAGATTTTTTCGTTTTACTTTTCAAGGGGCTTTTAATAAATAAATAAAAAATAATTTTATAAGAAAATTAGCACGTCAAAAATAATAATTTTTAATATAAGAAAAAGGCATGAACAGCTTGTGGTGAATTTTGGGATATAAACTTATTATTGACAGGTAAATAATTTTATTTACTCAAAAACACTATTTTGGCTTTATTTAAGAATAAAGTTTCGAATAAAGAAAAATGCACATGATGGATGTTGATGGATCTTATTCTTGAAATTGAAAAATAAAATTTTGCTAACAAAATAAAATAATTAAATATATTTGTGGTAAACGTAGTAAATGAAATTATATAGAAAATTCGAGTCATATTCAAAAATTCGAATTTAATTCCACCTTGAAAAAATAGTTAATCGGAAAATACCTTGAAAATGTATTTTTTACCTTTATTAAATGTTAAAAAATATAATTACGGTGTCGTAGTAATTCAGACGACTCGCATTTTGTATATAAAAAAATTAATTTTCTAATTTTACATGATTGCAAGTAAATGACCAAAATTGTGTCATTAATACTGAATCCACTAAAAATTTGTCGATGTTATAAAAAAGATTTTCGATACAACATTCTCAAAAAATTCAAAATTTTCTTTAAAGAGGTCGACAATGTTAAAAATCTCATATTTCGCATTCCACATTTCACTTTTAATTTTTCACGTATCATTGTTTTTCTAGTCAAATTCGTTATCTTTTGCTGAGCACGGAAATAAAAAATGAATTTAAAAATAAATTCAATGACTTTTGAAAAATATGAAGTGAAATTTGAAATGTAAAATCAAAGATAATCAGTCTCTGAATAAATATTTTCTAAAACTCTTTGTAAGCTTTATCTATAAATAAACTGAACTTTAAATTTAAGTTCTAAACGAAATTAGAAAATTAAAATTTAGAATACATTCCAATTAGTATTTGAATTTATAGGTGATAAGATGCAGGTCATATTTTGAAGATTCGAAATTCAGAAAGTGGCTTCGAATTTTTGGAAAATATTAGAAGTCTATTTTCGCAAAAACTTTTTATTTTAATTTTTTATAATTTATCAGGAACATTAAATCGAATTTAAAAATACTCATAGCAATTTAAAAAAAAAGCAGATTAACTGGAAAATTTAGAACTTTTATAAATTATAGAGTTCCAAGATTCATATTTAATTTCAATAATATAAATTCGAGTTAACATTTTTAATACTCTAAATTAAAGAATCAAGCAATAAACTTTCAATTTAAAAAAAAAACTATATTATTTTAAGTAATTTTAAGCTAGAAACATTAAAAATTGAAACATAATTTTTGTTTAACCTATCAGTTTTTAAATTAGTAGTTTAATTATTTTTATTTTTATTAGTTTAAGCATCCTTAAAAAGTTTAACAATCTTATTTTAAAAACATTGAGAATATTGCAATTATTTCGAAACTTTTAAATATATTTTAAAAAGAATTGAATTTTTCCTGCAACTTCTAAAAAATCCTGCCAATTTAAAAAAAATCCTAAAAATTTGAATTTATGAATAACAATAGGAACACTTATTATTTGTAGAAAAAATTAGAGTGATTTTGTTGTAATGTAATTTTGTGTCATACAAATAATAATAATAATAATACAATACAAAAACTTTAAATAACTTTTTTTAAAACATTTTAAAGATATAAATCCGAGCTAAAATTAGATTCTGAGAATTAATAACAAAAAAGAATTATCAATCTGTTTTTAAATTGATATCAATTTTGATCAGATTCTTTAGAACATTAAATTTTTGTGAATATTTCACATGTGAAAAAAAAGAATCTATAAGATTTTGAAGAATTCCTTTTTTATTTTATAGGATTTTACAATATTTTAAAAATTTTAGTCTCTTTATGAGAGGCTTAGGGCTTTTAAAAGTTTGGAAGAAATCAAGAAATATTTGATAAATGTTCGAAAATGTTTCCATATTTTTAAATAATTCTAGTCTATCTAAAACGTTTTAAACTCCAAGAAAAATTTTTAACTGTCTAGAGTTTTTGTTATAAATTCAAAAAATGGCCGTGAAATCTTTCGAAATTATTTTAAGGCTTCTAAATTTTAGTTTGACATCTTTAAAAATCTATATTTCTAGAAATATTGTAGAGTTAAAATTTGTTTTGAATCTCCTCTAATTCTTCTGAATATTTCTTGAATCGTAAGAACATTTTTTAAAAGTCTTTTCAGGTCTTCTAAACATTCATATCTTTAAAAATTATTCGAATTTTTCCTGCATTTTTTTTAATTCTTTAAAATCAGAAAAATTGCCTTAAAATCTTTGATGTTCTTCTTGCACAATTTTAGAAATTTCTTGAAATGTTTTAAAATCTTTTTTAATAATCTCTTCAAATTAATTGCGCCAAATAAAAACCATTTTAATTTTTCCTAGGAACCTGAATAACTTTTTTATTTCCGTGAAGCTTTGCGAAATTATTTAGCGTTGTAAAATAACAAAATGTTTCTTTAAAATTTTTTACATCATTATTAAAAACT
Source organism: Druon quercuslanigerum (assembly GCA_010014905.2). NCBI lineage: Eukaryota > Metazoa > Arthropoda > Insecta > Hymenoptera > Cynipidae > Druon > Druon quercuslanigerum. The sequence continues at coordinate 7,192 of JAAAKG020146315.1, forward strand.
TTAGGAAATAAATGAAAATGTTTTTTAATCTATTTTTTAATTTTCTCTTGGAATTCATTAGGAAAAAAAAATTAAATCAGGAATCTGAAGAAACATTTTTTTTATTTCTATGACATCCTGCAAAATTCATCTTGCGTTACATTTTTTTTAATCCTGAAGAAATTTTACAAATTTTCCTAAAGTTATCCATATTCTTTTTTAACACATTTTGGAATCTATAAAACCTACAATTATTCTTTTAAAATAAAACCTAAACCATTAAAAACTTTTTTTTAAGAATTCATCTTTTTTATTTAAAATTCAACTTTTTCTTTCAGAATGCTTGAATTTCATTAAAAGTCAGTCTTTTTTGGAATTAAATTAATCTTTTTGTTCTAAAATTCATCTTTTCAGGTTGAAATTTTGGAAAATTGACCTATTTCATTTTTGTTCGAAAATGATTCTTTTGTAAATAAAAATTCAATTTTTTCTTAAAATTTAAATATTTGGTTGAAAATTCGTTTTTTTAAATTAATATTTTTTAGTTGAAAATTTAAGTTTTGGGTTCGGAGTTCTTGTCTTTTGATGAATATTCGATTTTTTGGTAGAAAATTAACTTTCTTATAAAAATGCCGTATTTTTCATTTGATAATTTAAATGTTTCATATAGAAAATTCTTCATTTTGTCTTAAAAGTTCAATAATTTAGTATGTGAAAATTGTAATTTTTATTTAAAGATCAAATTTCGGTGTTAGAAAATCAACTGAAATATTTTTTGGTTGATAATGCAAATAATTTTTTGATAATTTATCTTTTTGTTTTTCAAAATTCATCTATCTTATTAGAAATTAAACTTTTTTTTAAATTCATATTTTGGCATTGAAAAGTAAACTTTTTTTTTGTACATGAAAATTAACTATATTGGTTCAAAACTCAACAGTTTTGTTAAAAAATCGTGCTTTTTAGTTGAAAATTCATCGATTTTGTAGAAAATTTACTTGTTTAAAATTCATATTTTAAGACTTAAAAGTAAACTGATATTTTTTGTAGATAGAGGTAATTTTTGTTGAAAGTTAATATTTTTAGTTGCAAATTTATCTCTTTTAATAAAAGTTTCACTATTTTTTCGAAAATTGATATTTTTTAATCGAAAATTGAATTTTTTATGTAAAAATAAAATATTTTTTTTAATGATGATTTATGTAACAATTTAGGTAACATTTTTCTCTTTTATGACTAAAACATCTCTATTTAATGAAGATTCGTCTTTTTGGTATTACAGCTATTATACTTTTTTCTTGAAAAGTTTTTGTGTGTGTAAAATAAATGAATAAAATTAAAAAATAAATAATTTGTATGAGAAATATTGTTTTATTACGTTTATAATATATCTTTTGTTAAAAATAATAATTCGAGACTAAAATGTTGGTACTTGAGTGTTTAAGGTCAAAGAAAAAAAATTTGGTTGAAGAAAAATCAGGTAATTTTGAAAAATAAATTTTCTCAAAGTAATCAATTTTATTTTGAATTGAAGAATCATGGAATTGAATGATTTCAGGTTAAAAATTTAGAAAATAGGACAATGTTAAAACCTTATAAATGGAGTATTTTATGATTAGATAATTTCAAATTCAGAGCAAATGAAATGTTATTATTTATACTTCGAAGCGTTTATTATAAATAACTAAAAATTGCAAAATTTTGGATTTGGACAATTATAAATTCAAAGCGATCAAGATTTGCCAATTTAATACTAAAAACTAAATTTAATCTTTCAAAGTCAAAGGTTCTGAAATTCTAAAAAATTAAATTGCGAATTTTTATAAAATCAAATAATGAATTGAATTATACAAAACAAACTTGCAAACTAAATACTAATTTTACATGGGAAACATTAAAAATAAAAAGAAAGAAGTATACTCCAGAACCTTGAAACTAAAACGAATGCGAATTTCATTTTAAATTGATAAAATTTATAGTCACAAAAAATTGTGATATTAAAAAAATCTTATTATCAAAACGTTAAAAATTTTAATTATTTGAAGTAAAGTCGATTTACTTCAAACCTAATAAGTTAAAAATTGCTAATTAAACTTTTCCAAATTCAAGCAATTCAATTTCAGAACTATAAAATTATTTTAAACATTAAAAATTACGGAATTCTGCATTTATTGCTGTATCAATTTCAGTTACATAGTTTAATTTTTGTCTTTTTGTTATTTTAAAACTAATTTTTTTTCAATGTAAAATCTTTCTTTAGAACTATTATTTACTCTTGAAATTTTCCAATAAAATATTTTTCTATTTGAAATGATTTATCAGTTTCAATCTTGAACTAAAAATCGGAAAATTCTAAGATATTACATTGAAAACTGAAATAAAAAATAAACAACTAAATTTTTGTAATATAATTCGATTTTTTTGAGATTGTAACATTTTAAGCTTTGCAGTTCGAAATTGCTTTATATTTACAAGTCAAATGATCAAATTCGAAACTGACTGTCAGGGCTTTTAATTTCAAATTTTTAAATAATATATAGCAACATTTTTTGTTTTTATTTACAGTGTGCGCAAAACTGCTTCAATAAAACCGTTGCTGCATTACAAAAAAGGCAGAATATTCTTATTAGTCTGTATTGAAAATCTGCGCTCTTGAAATTCTGCAAACTGCAGTGAAGATCAAACATCTATAAAGTGCAACTGGGATTTTATTAAAGCTAAAAAAGAATTTAAAAATTTAAATTGATTCAAAAAAATCTAGGCTTCTTTTATACCAAATATTTGCATTGTTTTGAGTCACAGCAAGATCTAGCAAAAAAGTTTCTTAATTCAGACTTTGCAAAAAATTGTCAAATGAATTCTGATTATTGCCCTAACTTTGGATTATTTTCTGCTTTAGTTTGAGAAACACAATCGTTGTTGTAACTAAACTACCCTCGCCTCTTTCTCGGGAAAATTGAACAAATGGAGTATAATCTTAAAAATCCGACTCAACTTAATCTTGCAATTTAAGATTACAAACTTCTTCAGTATCATCTCGTGGAAGCCCACGTGCAAAGAGCGGTCGAGAGATTTGGTTACGATTTGTTACGATAAAGTGAGGGTCGTTCATTCATGTACGTAAGTTTTGGAAATTCTTAAATGAACAAACTTACATTAAAAAACTTACATTATTCTAAAGAAATTTATTATGAATTTAACTACGCACCACAGAGACCTGCTGAGTGAAAAACGAACCTAGCCAACAATTTCAAAAAAGTCAATTTGAAATTGTTTCATTACGTTTATAAAAGATTCTAGCTTAAAAATATTACAAGATTAAGATTCTGGTCTGAAGTCTTTTTTGGATGATGATTCAACTTCTTTTTTGAAAATTTGTCTTTTTAATTTAAAAATTCGTCTATTCTAGTAGAAAATGCAACAGTTTTTTGATAATTCTAGTAGCTTCTGAAAGGTTCTTACTCTTTATGAAATTGAGTCGACTCGGGAGAAGAAATAAAGATGCGAGTTTTTAAGTATAAAATG
>JAAAKG020146316.1:0-10694 GCA_010014905.2 Druon quercuslanigerum
GTTTCAAGATCCACACCTTCTTCGCCGAAAAGAGCTATTCTTAAACACTTGTCCATAAATAATATAAATAGCCATGATGACATAACGAAACCTTGTCTAACGCCTTGTATAATATCGAACCAGTTACTTAATTTCCCATTTACCCTTACACTTGCTTTGCCACCATATATATTGCTTTCATAGCTTTGTAGGAGCCATCCATTTACACCGTACTCTTTCAGAACTTCCCAAAGTTTGCATCTATCAACCGTGTCGAAAGCTTTTTGTAGGTCAACAAATATACAGAAAACTGTTTTGCCCACTTTCAAACTCTTGTCTGTGATTTGCCTCAAGCTGAATATTTGATCTTTACATGACCTTCCTGGCATAAACCCACTTTGGACTTTCCAAATCATTTCTTCTGTTATTTTCATTACCCTACGAATAAGTATCTTTGAGTAATTGATTTTACTGAATTAAGAACTGAAACACCACCAACAAAGGAGCAAAGAGTACTAACGTATTTAAGGTACCAGGAGTGTTAGTTGGAGTTTTCCGGTTTTTCCAATAAAGAAAACACTTGATCCTCAAGGAAATTTAAAAAAAAAATTATTCAAAGTATTGACCATTGGATTCTACACATTTTGCCCTCCTTGCAGACCATTTTTCGATTTCTACAAAATTGGCAAAGCGCTGCTCTGCGAGTGAGTGTCCCATCGATGCGAAAAAGTGATAGTCGGACGGGGCGTGGTCTGGAGAGTGCGAATAATATTTCCCAATTCAATGCTTTTAATGTGTTCTTCACCACTTTAGCGGTATGAGACGGTGCGTTGACATGTTTTAGGATAACTTTCCCATGTCTTCGGGCCCATTCCTGCCGTTTTTGGATCAACACATGATTCAAATTGATAATTTGTTGTCGGTAGCGTTCCGTATTCACCATCTCACTAGGTTTTAATAACTCGAAGTACTCCACACCACACTGGTCACACCAAACACAGAGCATTGCCTTGTGGTCAAAGCGATTTGGTCTTGGAGTCGATCGGCTGATCTCACCAGGTGAAAGCCATGATTTTTTCCGCTTCGGGTGCGGCAGTGAATGCCACAAATGCGCTTTACTTGGAACGAAACTCGACATATTCACTGACGTAAACAACTATGATGCTATTATTTTGGCAGAATGGAATTGTGTATTTTTGAAGGTTATTGTCCATAGAAAAATATGACATAGATGCCAAATCAGAGAAATGTATAGATATCTCTAGCGACATCTATGAGTAAAACCGGAAAACTTCAACTAACACCCCTGGTATAAGGGATCCTACCCTTTTAAATACCTGGTAGCTATTACACCAGATGGGTACATTTGTAAACTCTCAAAAGGTTATGGAGGCAGAACTACCGACCTTGCTAGTGTCAGAATTCATGTGGAAAGAGCAATCCAGCTACATTCATATAGATGCAATTATCTACATCCGTTTAATTATAACTAATAGCCAACGCCCTTTAATTGATGAGCGCAGTGACAATTTGTAAATACATTATTTACTTACATAGAAATAAATACACCTTATTACTTGACAATTATCAGGCTGGTTGATGCACAGACACTTTCTGTGTTAAGCTAGCGGGAATTAAACCTTAAAATAATTATCATGGATATTAATCCAAAATAATTCTCTAACACACCTTTTGTTCGTTTGCGGGTGTTCTTTAATTTTTACAAACGATCTGGCGCCCTTCAGGCAAATAAGTATAATCCCATTTATTCAATCACATTCATAATTGGCCTAGCAATAGCCAATAATCTGATAGCATAAGAATTAAATAATGATTGGCCGGGGTTTACCTACTATACTTTGAGAATTAAATAAAAAAGGTTGATTGGCTGCGAATGATGTCTATCGTAGCATTATTAAGATTGAGAAAATTATAGACCCTACAAAAATTAATCAAATTGAACGTTTTGTTCTGCAGTCTCTTAGAATTTCTTATTGGATTAAAATCTAATTTTATATACGTATTGGAATCGATAAGTAACATTGCGATTTTATGCTCAGAATCGTTATTGTTAATAAAAACTGTGATGTTTCCTTTATCAACTCCAGTCATTAATGAATCAGTTTGTAATTTAAATATTTTTACCAATGGTCTTATCGCCAAAGTTCGCCTATTTTTGGGCCTCCCTACTAACCTGAGACAAAAATATAAAAATATTTTACAGGTATAAAAGTACTTTTCAAAAATGGAAAATATTCTTATAATTAGTGGTATTTCCTATTTTTTAATTTTTTGGCGGTTTTTTCAACCCCTATATATAAGTTATTTTTTCAATTTCATAACAGCAAAAAGCGATTCCCACTTTGGTTTTTAGTTACGGGCAGTTTGATATCTATAAAATATTTTACATTTATCCTCAGGTCCCCAGGTGCTTACAGACGTTTATATACTTTCTGTTAGCTTAGAGCTTTTTTATATTACTACTTAAAAAAAATTATATTTTATTTGTTTTTAATTAGTTATAAATAAACAAATACAAAAACCGGTTTTTCGAAGAAATTCATTTCCCACCTGATTTGCGGATCGATTTTCATGAAACTTGAAATCTGAGGGTTTTGAATGTCGCTGATTAGGAATCTGCTGACAGATTGGCAAATTCAAAATAGCAAACGAAAAGTGTAAAAAATTAGTATTTGACGCTAAAATTTTTTTCTTGGGGGTACTTGGGGTTGCTGAGTACAAATCTGTAAACAGAATTAAAATGTTTGATCCGCCATCTTGGATTCGCCATCTTGGTATTGAAATATTAAAAAATTCTAGTTGATTATACTCACCTTGATTACACTCATACCTTGATTATACTCATCTTCGTTACTCCTCCCAAAATTTGCCAGAAGATTCATTGTTTTGGGTGGTATACCTGATGATATTTCTGCGAAAAGACAGAAATATTGTGAAATTTGTAATGTTATAAATAATTTTGATAAGTGTTTGGAGTGTTTAAAATGTCGTAGCATTTTAATGAGAAACTTATCACGATATGTTAATTTAATATTGTGAAAAAACATAATTTTTGTAAAATGATATTTGTAGAAAATCATTAAAAATTAATACCTGTAATAAAAGAAATCACATTACGATCCGATTCGCAGTTTTCAATATAAAAATAAATGAAATTTTAAAAAAAATTTGAATTTAAATACTAAATTTAAAACATCTATAATTTTCAAAATAATATTCAGATCCGTTACTCAGTTATCGTAATAAAAATCATCATACATATATATTTACTCAAAGGCTTGAATAATTTAGAAAAAAACATCTTATTAAAAACCGAACGCCTTGGAATAATAGAAAATAATTAACGAATTTTAAGACAAGATGTAAAAAAATGAAGAATTTCGTTTTAAAATTATATTTGTTCTATGAATTTTCAACAAAATATATAGGGCATTCTACATAATATTTTCCACCAAAATTTGTTTCACGTTAAATTTTTTTTCTAGTTTAATACTCAAAAATATTCGATAAGTATTTTCTTTTTTACATAATGATACGCAAATTTTTCGAGACCATGAAAAAAAATTATGTTCATAAGAAAGTACCTTTCGTCAATTGCTTATGCTGCAATATTAAACAAAGATATGAAAAAAGTATACTAAAATCCTCTTTAGTTATTTATTTAATGATATAAATTTATTTATTTTTTATTCATTTCTTTTTATTTTAAATAGTAGACTAAACGTTTTTCTTGATCTGGTAAAAATTGGATGTGGGTAGTCAAATACTTTCAAAGCAATGAATTTGTGTGGAATGACAATTATGCTAAAAAGAATTAAATTTTTTTCATTTCGCCGCTTATGTTTTAGATTTATTAACTTAGGTAATAATCGATATAAAACAATTATATAACTAAAAAAAATGTTCGAAAAGTTTAATTTTTAACATAAAAATAATGTTTATTAGGCAATAAAAATAATAAGTATAATTAAAAATATTCAATCGAATTCCAATACACTTAAACTAACAATTGAGGAATTATGAGAACAAAATTTACGGATTATGCATTGTAACAATTCAAAATATTTATCGACGATCGGTTAAAGTAGAAATCTACTTTCTTAGTCCGATTAATTTATTCCTGAAAAAAGAAGCCGCCATAAATCTGAACAAAGATAAAAACTTCATCATAATGGAGTTAGAGAATTTTTATATATAGGATTATATTGACAAATAGAATTGAGGATGACCCTCACGGTAAAGAACAAATTATAAATTACCCTTATCTAGTTTAGTAATAATAAGGCAGGAATTAGTCCGAATATTTGATTCTTGTCGTTTTATTTGTAATTCTAATCGCACAACTAATAAGATTTAAATAATTACAGTAAACTTCCACCTATTTTAACGACCGTGAAACGTTCAAGGTAAAATATTTTAAGGTTGGAGGGACCCCTACTTCTACTGTGAGTTGGCGACGCTTATTGTCTGCCTTGTTCTCGTATCGACGAGCGCGTTATATGCAACTTTTCCCAGTGCGCATGTGCTAACAAGCGCGGGTCTATTTAAAATCAGTAGTTACTATCAATATTTATGCAGACAAATACACTTGACTCTAAGTGTTGTAAATTCGGTGTAGTCATTTCTAGAACTGCTGGCCGACGTTTTTCGATTATAGTAATTATTATAGTGTTCAATTATTATAGTAATTATGCGGATCATTATAGGTTAAAGTAGAAATGTGAACAGGAAGAGAAAATATAGCAGAGAATCTCTTAAAGAGAAGTGTTGTTTGATACAAGGCGTTAAAGAGCAGCTAAAATACGAACGGAGCCTTGTTATTACTTATAAAAATAAATGAAAAGTCGAACAAAAAGGTAAAGGCTAATCAAAAGGAAAATTAAAAGACAGAGTCTGATAAGGAAAATAAGGGAAGAAATTTTTAAAGGTTCCAAAATAAATGTAGATGAGGAATAATTTATACGAAGCAATGGCTGCCCTACGAAATTCAAAACGTGAAATGGGATCCGAGAAATTAGACTGACTTGAGAAAATTTTTCTGGCAGACAATGAAACAGCTGACTACGCCCGGTCCCAAATGAGGCCAAAAAAACATTTTTTTAAAACATTGGTATTTCGAATGTTTGTTTCTGTGTGTGAGAAAATATCCTCGTTTTTTATATTTAAAAAAAATTATTTTGATATGGCGAGCTTCCACTTTATCAAAAAATTAAAATTTTGTAGTAAATATAAAGAAAAAAACGGAGAGATGTTAAAACATAATTGTATATTTAAGGCCATGTGACGAGAGGGTCACGTGACCAAAGTTGCTTTGTTCTGATCGAAATTTTGAAAAAAAAATTTAGAAGAAAATAAAAATTAATAGCTGTATTGGTGCTTCTCTTTTTCAACGTACGTCCCGACGGAATGAAATATCGTGTTAAAAATTTGGCACCCTAAATATAAGGCAGAAAGGAAGTTGTCTCTAATCCTAAATATATAGGTTTGTAAAAAAAGTTTTTCTTTAATTAATAATTTGGAGACATACATACTGTGATGTAATACCCGAAAAGAAATTTCTGGTCTTGTCAAGACGGCTTGTTATGAGGTTTATATTTATCAAAGTGGGGCAAAACAGAAAAAATCGCTAACGAACATTATATACTAATAATGCAGAATCCGAAAACAATTTCCGCGTTATTTCAACTTTTATTTTTAAATATGTTTGAAAAATATAAATCTCGGGACTTCATTGATCAGCTGTTACAGACATTATATTAAAAACTGAAAACATGGACTTAAACATTTTTAAGGACCTTGGGATAAAAAAAAATGTAATAATAAATTATTTTTTAAATATGGCTGTTAACATCTTCTTCCAGAATAAAATTTGACAATACATCAATTCGTATATAAGCAAAAGTTTGCTAGCTCAAACATATTACCCTGATTACAGAAATTCTGCACAATTTTATTTGATATTAACAAAAATAAATAAAATAAAAACTTTTTTAACCATCAGCCAGCAAAAATAATTTTTTTTTTGCTTCCTGCAATTGTTTCGTATGATAAACTGTTTGTTCAGAAAAATTAAAATTTCTACATTGTCTGTATCTACGCAAGATATATTGAAAACAAAATCACTGTTCATAACAATCATAACAAATAAAAACAATTAATGACGAGATTTGTTCTTTTATATTTTTGTTCCTAATAGTTTTTGTTGGCTCACGTTGCCATTTCCACCAATTTTAGAGATAAAAACACTATTGAAAGCCTTGTTAAAGAAAAATTTGCATTAAGATATTATTTCTTTTGTGCAGGTTTTTCAAATTTCATTTTAAATTAAAAATAACGATTAAGGCTAAAGTATAAACAAGGGCATAATCTTATCTTTCACGCATGTCACATTTTTTTATTAAGTTATATGAAATAATCAAGTGTTTTAAAAACTATAACCTTGCCTTTGAAAAGTATAATTTTCCAACTAAAAATCAACATAATATAATCAAAACACGACTCAAATATGTCGCGGCACATTGAGTATTGCACCATGACGTCACGGTCATGTTAGGATAACTGGAAATGTCTGCCGTCAGTCCTACAGCGGCATACGAATTTTTGGAAAAACTTTTCTGAACGTGAAGGTAAGTGATAATGTCTAAATGTTAATCCTTTTAAGTTTAGAATAAATTTGTTCTATTCTGCTTCTTCATCCTTTCATCGGATAAAGACATTTCAGATCCCCGAAATAAAAAGAATTGTCCCAACTTTGAGCTTAGAATGCCTCTAACCTGAAATTTTTGTAAATTCATTTTATTTCGTGTCAATGAAAGGTCGTAAATCGCCAAAATATTTGACATAACTGAGAAAATACATTCTGCACTTGATAAATATAAACATTCATATATTTATGAGTTACTTCTAAGTTTAGAAAATTTTCTCAAAAAAGTTTTCTGCATTTTCATGAGGCCATAATAAAATACTTAATTTGAATTAATTCGGGATTTTTGCTCTTCTTGTCTCGGTTTTTAAATTCGCCAACCACTGACGCGTGAGTGACCGTACAGGTAGTACAGGGACCGAGGTGGGTAATGACGAAACTGCGCAATTTCGAATAAGCCTCTGCATGGGATTTCGAATAGGAAAACTTTCAAATATATTGGAACTGAATTTTTTTTCTATTTCATTTTAAAGAAGGTTCTGGAAGCAACTACGGCTTCGACGATATCATTGTCTTTACGACACTCGCGCTCGATAATTTGTTTGCATTTGAAAACTTTCATCAAGATAATTTGTAAAAATTGTTAAAATCTACGGAAAAGAACGCTTTGAATTTTCGCATCTCTTAAAAATAAAAATGAAATATTTTTGAAAATGATGAACCTTGTTGAAGTTTTGTCTAACTAACAAATTTTACGAAAATAGTTAGCTGGTTATCAAACTTCTACTTCATTTCGGGACCCTTAAAAAATGTATCAAAGCTTGACTCAATTGGACAAATCCTTTAAAATTTAGTGTGGCTACAGCATTAAGGTGACCACACATACAGACAGACACCGACAAAATTGCATGATTTTCAGACACCATGAGTGCTGAAATTTTAAGATCCGTTACAAACCAAAGATAAAAAATTTGGACGATTACATCACGCTCTCATGAATGAGAATGTAAAAATGTTCTTTATTTTATTTAAAATCAAAGTTTGTCATAAACTTCTGATTAAGTGGATACTTACTGTTTTTAGTGCTTAGAATTTTTTAAATAAATATCGTTTCGAAATAACCAATTTTAAATTTCCTAATATAATACCATTTTTAGAAGTTTCACTTTGTTGAATACGAATAATATTTCATTATTGAAAACTGGTGGTTATGATTTTTTTTAAAAGCAATAATTTGTACATCTAATTCTTACAGATAAAAATTAAACATATTAAGCGATTTGAAGTAATAAAAAGCCAATTAGATTTTAAACAACAATGATTTACGAAATCTTCCAAATAAATATATACATCACTTTCCTGTGTAAGATAAACTGATTTTAATTAAAAGTATACTTATGTGAGAATTCTCTGTGAGAAATTGTAAATTGCGATAAGCCCAAACAAAATTTTAAAATAAAAGATGTATTATATAGTATTATATTCACCAATAGAATGAAGGATGAAAATCAAGGTGTATACTAAAATATAAACGATCCCCATATTTTTTAAGTAAGGGAAAACTTAATAGTTCGTTAATAAAAAAGTTAGTTAAAAGTGTAACCAAAGCATATTCTGGTGTTTTGCTAATATTTATACATGTTATCTGAATCGTTACCTTGTTGATTACAGGTGTTAAACTTGTCCTTCTAAAGTGCTTATAGTTACATTTCATAAATCAATACTAATGAATAAATATGATTGTCTCAATCGCATCTACTGTGGGAAAAATAAAAAATTCTTTAAAACAGTGTTTCGATTTAAATTCGAATATAAATTAGACATAGTTTAATAGGGCCTAAGCTAACTATGTTTGAATAACAAGCACTCGTTACACAAGACTTATCTGCTCTGAATCATAAAATAAAAAGCAATTACAATGTATGGACATAGTTAAGATCTTCAGATGTTTAGGAAAATTACCACAGTACCACATTAAAAGCCTAAATTATTAAAATATATGTAGTAATAAAAAAACTTTGAAGTAAGAGATAAATAAACTTTTTGTTAACATTTTCATAAGAAAATAAATCAAATTTTTGACAGAGGAAGATTCAGATTCAATGAGTAATGCAGATGCTTCTGAAAATCAATAACTTGAACTTTTTACGAGGTAATTTACGCCACCCAGAAAGTAGTAGGACGGATGAGAGAAGGAAGCGTAGGAAAAGATCTTTTATAGTTTTTAAATATAAATACTTTCGGGTAAAATCTTTGCTGAAAATTTTGATAAATTTATTACAGAATTATTGCGCATAAACTGTCATTCGTCCTATGGGTGGCAAATACGACGTTATTATTTGTGCCACATGAATGAGAAGTTTTTTTACAGCTGTTTAGAAGTAATACCATGTTCTGCATCTAGGTTATATGATACATGCAGACAATCGAAACATCCAATCCAGACCTGAAATTTAGACCAGCCATATTTTAAATTTTCATCAGACACTTCTTTTTGCCAAATCTAATCGACTTTGCTAAATTCTTCACAGGTTGAGTAGTACAAATAACAACGTATAGTAGATTCAGTAACTGTGATTACATTAGACCCTTTCCCGTCTTGCATGGTCAATGCAAGTTGATAAGAAACGGAAATACCTTTCCCATCTACAATTTCTTTAAAAGACAAGCTTATCAACTTGCTCATTGATATTATTAACCTCAGTTATGGTTTCTTCAGTATTCTCATGGAGAAATTGAATTCTAAGAGGGCTACACAAACGAAAGATGTTTAGGATGTTTTCCATACCACAATGTTTGAATTTGTTATTTCATCAACTGATATATAAGCTATAATGGTAAATGAGAGAGATTTTTTATATTAGCTCTAATCTGAGATGCTGTCACAACTCTATTTATAAATACAAGTTAAGTTTTTAACTTTTTCCGTGTTTAAAGCCTTAATGGCCTCCACTGGAGTCGAAAAATAAGAACAGTGGTATCATCACGAATAGATTGGACCTTAACTTTTGCTTTAGTTTTAGTTATAATTATATCTAATTTTGATGGTCAGTATTTGAGTTAAGTTTTATATGAAGATTTATATGGTGGATGCAACGTACAATTTTTGTTACCAATTTTCTGGAGACCCTGATACTGGGATTTTGATAACTTATGCCCTACAATAGTGAAGCAGCTGCTTAAGCAGAGAGAGAATACTCTCAAAAATAGATTCTAATGATTTCCTATATTTCTTGCCTTTGGAGGAACTAAAAAAGGCTGTTGGTTCTTTCGTTTGACGCTAGTTTATATTTATTTTGAACTTCGCGCTCGACAATATATTTACCTCGCGCTACGCGCTCTGTCATTGTAGTTCTAGAAGCTTCTAATGTGTCCCTCAAGGGTTTACATTTTTCTTGCACCTTCTTCCTATTCCTTAACACACTTCCCACCCAGTTTCTTGGTGGTGGGAGGGGGACCCACAGTTTAAGGTGGGTTCCGAACCACCAAGAGCAACAGCCTTAAGTACCTAGAGAACCTTTTTTCTCTAGAGGTACCGGTCCCACGACTCTCCGGAGATGAACAACTCCCTTGCTAGGCTGGTGTTCACCGCATGGGCCACCGAGCCTGTTCCAGAGTGTGAGGAGGGAATCCATATCGCAAGCCGACAGAGTGGGTCCAAAGCCTGCGCTTTAGCCCCCACGGCCATCGTCCCACTTTCTCTGTCTTTGTATATTCCTTACACTTATGCACAGACTTTTTAAAACTAAAGGTCAAAGCATCGTCAAAATTCATTTGGTGATTGTGAATTCTCTTTTGATAAGGGGACATCCACAAATTACGTAAGGGTCTTTTCGCACATTTTTGACACCTTCCCTCCCCCAAGTAAGGGACCGTAAGATTTTCGTGACCCCCCCTCCCATCTTACGTAATATTTAAAAATTTCTACTACAAAGTTATAAATTTTAAATATTGTATTTTTTAGTCGATTCTTCTAGAATTATAAGAAAGTTAAATAATATTATTATTCAATTATATTTTATTACTAAACATTTATAAGAACTCATAAATC
>JAAAKG020146317.1:0-10694 GCA_010014905.2 Druon quercuslanigerum
TGAAGAAGTGAACTGCAATGTTCACGAAACGTCGGCAAAATTCGTAGTTGTGTACACGATTGAAACCCGAAATATCTACTTTATCATTTTTCTTCTTGATTGAAAATTATTATTTTTTGTAAAAATTCATTATGTTTTTGTTAAAAATTTAACTATTTTCTTGAATTTCGTTTTTTTTTTGAGATAAAAATTAAACTATACCATTTCTGGTTAAGAAGTTATCTTCTTTAGTTGACAAATTCAACTATCTGGTTAAAAATTCAGATATTTTTTAGAAATTCGTCTTTTTTTCAATTCTTTTTTACATTCTTATCCTGATAAGAAGATATTGGTTTTATGTAAAATTTCACTTTGTCAATTTTCATGAAGTCTTGTCTGTAGTCTGTAGTCTGTATACTGTAGACATGATAAAAAAGAACAAATTCGTGAACCAGTCATTTTGGATGCAAATCCAAAAAGTTAGCACATTTTCAAAATATTTGACACTATTTTTTTTTAAATTTAAAATTTTTATGTACGGCTATTTACATTACTCGAAAACTCGAACAATTTATTTTTACGATTTTTTTCGGTAAAATAAAAATGATCATAGTTATAGCATTTTCAAAATCCAAAAAAATAAACCAAAATGAACATTTTAAGCCAAACAACACATGACATGAAAAACTTCAAGAGAAGAAAAACGTTTATTTTTTAAAGACCTACAAGATTATTATACCACATTTTTGAATTTTGTCGAAAAATTGAAAATTCAAATTTTGACCATACAAAAAATAATAATTAATTAAATTAATTCTCTTACATATATTAGTATTTTTATTAATTATTATCCAAAAATTATGAATAATTATTAAATACAAAAAAAAATTAATTAACTAAAATTGCACGCTCTGAAAATATAGGATGCATAGTTTTTTTAGTCGTAAAAAAAGCATTAAAAATAAAAAAATAAAATTTTGAACAAAAGACGCAAGCTATGAAAAAAACAAAAAGACAAACGTGACTCTTGAAAAAATAGCGAAAAGTCATTCAAATTTGTCATGATTTTTGTTTTAATCGTAAAAAATAACATTCAAAATTAAAAAATTACATTTTTCGAAAAATGACACAAGGTAAACGCTAAAATTAATAGCCTAAACTTATTATTTTTAGATAGGAAGATTAGAAATTCTTCCAATCGCAAAAAAATTTAAAAAAATTTTTTTAAATTATAAGAAATTTTATTTTAATAGAATTCCCATTTTTAATAATAAAAATAAAACAGTAAACGTAGTTTTGTTACAATAATAATGCATATCATGAATGGAAATTCTATAAGTCTACTGAAATGACATACATTTTGCAGGATGGCACAAAATAAAATTTAATGCAAATAGAAAAACAAATATTAAACTAACCATTGAACAGGAGATTTGTACTGATATAGTGGAACATATACTGATAGAGATTAAACATAGTCTAGAAAAGTTCGCGTTGTCGATAAAATCGAGTGCGAAGCACGAGGTACGTGATGAGAATGTGTTCGTCAAAACCGAAGGAGCTTTAACTAAAGAGAATTCACAATCACCAAATGACAGTTTTCGATGCTTGGACCTTTTATTTTAAAGGCTTGCGCACAAATGTGGGGCACGTGGAAAGGCCGAAGCGCGAGAACCAACAGTCGCGCGCCGCAGGCGCGCTCAAGTTTACGAGCGAAGCGAGTCGCGCGCTATAAGAAGGTGCCTACGCAGCAGAAATATTACTTTTACTGAAAATGTTACTATAGTATTCATGGTAGAAAATTCATCTATTTTATGGAAGTAACATTTTTTTATTGCGACTTAATATTTTGAAATTTTGACTTTTAGAAAACGATTCATTTGAAAATATCTTTTCTTGCTTGAAAATGCATTGTTTTTTAGTTTGAAATAGAATTTATTTAATTGAAATTTCGTCTTTTCACTAGAAAATTATTTGTTTGAAAACTCTTAGCTTCGCTTGGGAATTAATTGGTTTGGCCAAAATGAAAATATTTGGTTAAAATTTCTTTTTGTATTAGTTTCTTACTGAAAATGTCAGACTACCATTTTCTGTTAAAAATTTATCTTTTTTAATTTTAAATTCATCTATATTCATCTATAAGATTAAAAATTTATCTTTCAGGCATAATATTATTGTTTTTGTTTGTGCATTTACTCCTTTGTTTAAAAATTGAAATATTCTATAGTGAATTCGATTTTTTCGTTCAAAATTGATTTTTTAAATTTTAAATTTAACTGTTTCATTTTTGGTTAAAAGTTTATATGTTTCCGTTGAAAATTCATTCAATTGGCCCAAAATTAAATTATTTTTTCAAAGAATAAATTTGTTATCTGAAAATGTAACATTTCATTTTTCATTAAATATTTTGTTTAGTTTTAATACTCATTTTTAAAGTTAAAAATTTATTAATTTTGTTGAAAGGACCCCGCAGCAAATGTACATGAAATGTCTTTTGATCGATTTTGATTAAACTTCGTAAAATTGTAGTTCTCAATGTCTCGATCAAAAGTGTTAGGGGCACAAAGTCCAAAAATGGACAATTTTCGAGTTATAGAGGGTTAAACATCCAACCCTTTTAAGAAACATTACCAAATATCCTGAAAACTGTAGCTCTGCGAAAAAATATCCCCTATGAAAGTTATTGGATTTTAACGGGGAAATGCAAAGAAAGTCATGGCCTAAAGGCACAGGTCATTTTGCAAGGTCATTCAATCTGAAATTTTCATTTATTGCTAATATGCAGCAAATAAAGACAAGATATAAAGATGAAATCAATATAGAACCCGTAAAGGCAAGAAATGAGAATGACTTAGTCAATAGCCAGGCAATGAAAGAAAATCATGAGAAGGATGTTGTCAATATTTAGCCAATAAAAGCAAGAAAAGTGCGAGATTTAGTCATTATCTAGCGAATGGAGGCAAGTCATGAGTGCGATTTAGTAATTATCTAGCCAATGAAGGCAAGGCATGAGCGAGACCTGGTCAATATCCAGCCAATGAAGGTAAGGTATGGCCAGGATGTTATTAACAACTAGCCAATAAAGGCAAGACATGAGCGAGATTTAGTCATTATCTAGCCAATGAAGGCAAAATTTGTCCAGGATTTTGTCAATATCTAGCCAATGAAGGCATGAAATGAGCTTGATTTAGGCAATATCCGGACAATGAAGGCAAGACATAAGCGAGAATTAGGCATTATCTAATCAATGAAGACAAAATACGAGCAGGACTGAGCCAATATCCGACCAATAAAGGTAAGTTATGACCAGGATGTTGTCAAATACTAGCCAATGAGGGCAAGACATGAGCGAGATTTAGTCATTATCTAGACAGTGAAGGCAAGAGATGACCAGGATGTCGTCGATTCTAGCCAATGAAGGCAACTTCTGGTACATGAATATCTCTTGCTGGTAATAGATTTTCTGCGTTATTTATGGTCTGAATCAGTCTTTGTGATGGAAAGCGAATTCTTTCTGGATGCCGAGCATACCCCAAGAACCATAATACACTGCTTATATGTTCACAAGTTTCAAGCGTTCGATCACCTGATTGGCATGTACAAAAATATGCTCCTATTGGAGTAAGTTCTTCATCGTCAGCCATACCATCGTCCATGTCATAATCACCGTTCGGACCATAAGCAATCCAGAGTTGATGCTTAGACGCGTTTCGAAATCGAGAAAAAACTCTGAGTCTTATCAATCCTGGCTGTGGTACTCGATTATCCCCTTGTAGCATCTCAATGTGGAATTCTTCGTCATTGTCTCTTTGTAGTTTGTCTTGCACGTAAGAAGGTGCAAATTTAACTTGATAAACCCTTAACTGTGAGTTTCTTTAAGAATTCAAGTGGGAGGACTGGGGAATCGAATAATTGGCCCGCTTTTAATTGAACCCATCGTTTTAGCGTTCCTTATCTTAAAGTTTTCTGCCGCAACCAGCGCTTGCACGTCATTCGATTCCTTAGATTTTTCAAGTAATTCATTGGTCATTTCGGCACCAGCTCCTCCCATGAAAATTAATGGATGGTATCTGTTAATTATAGCTCAAGCTATTCGACAAAAGTCGCCTAGGTTAGGAACGTATTGTATCTGTACTACTTGCTGAAAGAACTTGAAAATTGATTTGATGTGTCCATTCCTAGCTTCGACGATCTATCTAAAGTTTCTAACTAGACGCGATTCATTAGCATCTTCTGTTGTAAGTTGATGCTAATGTCGTGGAAGAAGAGTTGGCATTTTCCAGATAATACCCAAACGCGTCAAAAGATTAGTGGCATACTTAGTATCCCCTATCAACAATGACAATATTGTCTTCTTGGAACCACATTCTCATTCTGCCAGCGTCTATTGCGAATTCATGTTGTAATATGCGAGCATCATTATTACGGCTATCAGAAAAGTACGGTCCTTGAATTTCGAGAATGTAACCATCAAGTGCAACTATTAATACAGGTTTGATTAAATACCGTCCTTTGTGAACACATTATGACTGTCGCAGAGCCCTGAAGTGCTCATATGAGTGTAAAAGTATGAGCAATCAATACACGCAATATCCATTTAAAAAAGCAAAGTTGACCTTCAAAAAGCCATGAAGGTCAACTTCAAGCTCAAAATGAAGGTCACCATTGAGTTCCTCGTTGAAATTTACTTTTGGAATGAGCTTCACTTTTTTGAAAAATATTTTACCTGAGGAAATATCCAACAGTCCCGAGACTTTTTAGACACCCTTTATAATTGATTAGCGAAATCAGCAACATGCCTGGCAATATAATCTTCTCTCACAATTGCGTCAAATCCGATGTTGTTACGTATGAAACGTTGCATTAAGGATTGTCTGTCCGTGGCGATGGCTCCACTAACTGGCAGTCTACTTGAGTCTTGGAACATGACCTTGAGAAAAGTATCCGATAGACCTTGACGTAGTTTACATAAAAACATCAGCAAATCTCTCTTTTCCACATAATTGTAACCACCTTCACGGGGCACTCTATCACAAAAAGTGAACAATTCTCCAAACTGTTCTTTGGTTACAGGACAAAGACATTCAAATTCAGTGTCAGACAGGCTATTTTCGTCAACAATTCTAGTCTGACTTAAAGCTACGTTACGAAGTCCTTGCAAAAATACTTGCAGCAGTGGGCCTCTAATTACGTATGGCCTGTTAATGAAACGTATGCCCTGTAAAAGTGGCTGCAGAATTAAACATTCATTACTTAAATGATGCGGACATCATCTTACGTTTTCCGGGATTTAAATATTGCATGAAATAAAAACATTTACTTTGCATTCGACTGATAATCTTGGTGTATTATCAGCTGAATTGCAGAGAACGCAAGTATTACTTGTAGTCTACGTTAAGACATTCAGTCTTAAACATGTGGGATCCTCCTCAACAGCAGCGATTTCGTTACAAATCGATCGATTGCAATTAGAGCATATCTTTGTCAGATCTGTAACTTCTAATGGCGGTCTTCGTAATCCATCTCGTCTGTGAATAGCGGTTTCCCTTTTTCCAGCATTTCCATGTCCGTCGATTGGAGTCATAAGACGAGGAGCAAATCTTCCATCACAAACGTAACACCATAAGAGATTTCTAAATGGCATTGTGATTAAAGATTTTCAATTATAGAATACAAGTACTTAATTAGGAATTGCTTTAGTATGCACACTCTACTTACTCATCCATGAGGTAACGTGGTTAAAAGAGAAAATAAAACAGAATAACAAAATCACATGTAGCAATCTGCCTCACAGAATCGTGAATGTGTACGCAGAAAGCAATCGCCAATTAAAAGAAACAAAATAACAACCAAAATACGTGTAACACACTGGCCCGCTGTAACGGGAATATGTGCTCAGAAGCAAATCGCTCGTCCTTTGTGAACACAAAATGACTCGCACAAAAATGATAGCAGAGCTCCAAGTTATTGTTCTTATGATTATAAAAGTACTATTGTGGGCTAGTACACCTGCGCGCTGCGCGCACCAACACACATTTTATATTATTTTGTTCTTTGTTTTAGTTTTTGAGTGGGGGGGGGGGGTCAAGACGGGCGTAAGTTACGTGGGAGTCAAGAAGAACGTGTCCTAAAAACATCCTTCGCATGATTTTCCTTCATTGGCTGGCTATTGACTAAGTCATTCTCATTTCTTACCTTTATGGGTTCTATATTGATTTTCTCTTCGTATCTTGTCTTTATTGGCAGAATATTAGCAATAAATGACAAGTTCACATGGAATGATCTTGAAAAATGACCTTTCTTAAGGCCATAACTTTCTGTGCATTTCTCCGTTAGAGCCCAATAACTTTCATAGGGAACATTTTTTTTGCAGAGCTGCAGTTTTCAGGATATTTGGTAATGTTTCTTAAAAGGGTTGGATGTTTAACCCTCTATAACTCGAAAACTGTCTATTTTCGGACTTTGTCCCCAATAACACTTTTGATCGAGACATTGAAAACTACAATTTTACGAAGTTTAATCAGAATCGATCGAAAGCCATTTCATGTACATTTGCTGCGGGGTCCTTTTGTTGATGTTGAAAATTCATCTTTTTAGCAGAAAATTATTCTTCTTTCTTGAAAATCCATCTATTTTGGATAAAAGTTCATTTTTGGTTGATAATTAAACTGTTTTGTTGAAATTTCGATTTTCGGCTTTAAGGGGATTTATTAGAGTTATGAACATTAATCTAAGATTCTGTCCGCAATTTTGAATACCTTTGTCTAATTTCTTGCTTACGTCATCTGAATATATTTCCCTTGGCTTGGACGAAGTCGGTTTTTGGATAACATGTTTATATTTTGTTTAAGAACAAAATTAAAAAGAACAATATATGTATATATATGTATATATAAATTCCAGTAACGCTCAGTGTAACCGTGTGTGGATTCTCGAGCACTCTCTGAAATAAGCACACGCTGAAATGAGAAAGGTATGGCTTGATTCAGTATTAATTAGCAGAATTAGTTTATTAAGATAATTTAAAGAAATTAAAAAAAAGATTCGTTAAAAGTCGGTTAATATTTGCAGTAATAATGGAAACATTGAGCTATATACAAAAGTGTACCTTTGCCGAAAACTTGATATCTACTTACTCAATCTGAATTATGAGTATTCAATTAAAAAGTGGTTTTGTGCAATTGAATTTCAAATAATGAATATTGAGATAAGATGAGAATGTTCATATTTAAGTCAAACCAAAAATGAGGTTGAAGGTATGAGTGGCAAATACTTTATCCATATATAAATGGGCAAAATTATTAAAATTTATGTTTTGTACACATGTAACTTCATCCTTGAATTGCAGATTTTCACACCTTCTGTTCGGTATATATCACTTTGCGAGTTTCTAAGTTCGAATCCAGGTTTTAGGAAAATATTTGAATTAAAGAGAAACACCGAATTCTGGTAATAACTCCACCTACTTTTATTACAGGTAGGCCTTTAATCTTTACATAATTTTCGCATAACCTGTTCAATGCATCACAATTTATACTTGAAAAACAGCTGTCCAAATTATTCTCATTTTCTGAGAACTTTATAATACACTTGTAAAATTTTTATTTCACCTCTTGTGGAATTTCTCAGCAATTAAAAATTTTTATTTAGAATAATAGTTTTTAGGAAGTAACCAAAAACTACGCGTCCAATCCGAAAATTATTCAGAACAAATTTGTGTATTCTATCAGAATATAATCAATGGCATATTCGTAGCTCTTTCTTTGATAAACAACTTTGGTTTTATACATCCTTTTATGGTGCACAATTGTACCTGATTCATTTTCCTTTTCAATTGTGAGGCACTTTTACCGCAAAGTAGAATTTTCGATTTTTCATTATTTGTTGTGCGACCAATATTGCATTGTCGGTGTTTCGCAAAAATTCAAAAAGTTGTTGCGCTAATCTTGTCCGCCTTTCAAACAGCAATATTTTTTTATTGCAAAAAAGTTATAAGTCCATATTTTTTGGGTGCACAATTGTAGTTGATTCATTTTCTTTTTCGTATCTTACACACTTCACCGCATAATTGAATTTTTTATTTTTTATCATTTTTTGTGATATCAAAACTTGAATTTTCAAGTTTTCGAAAAAATTCAAAAACTTGTTACGATAATCTTGTAGGGTTTACAAAAATCACGTTTTTCTTCTCTTGACTTTTTCCCATATCGAGCATTCTGTGGCTTAAAATTTTCCATTCTCTTTTTTTTTTTTTTGTTATTTTTAAAACGTTCTAACTCTGATAACTTAATTTTTTTCTGCAAAAAGTCGTAAGGATAAATTGTTCAAGTTACCGAGAACTCCTTTTTTTAAGGCCTTACAAACGTGTGCTAGTGCAGAATCCAATATGATCAATCTTTCGAAAGACTTTGTGCCTAATCGATACTATAGACTACATAGAGACAGAAAATTTCATAAAAATCGTGATATTTGATGAAAACCAAGAAATTAAAAATTGACATAAACTCAATCAGTACCTTCTCATTAGGATGAAAATATAAAACTTGGCAAAAAATATAATCGGTCCTTTTTTTAGAAAATGCAGTTTTAATTTCTTAAAATACAATGCCGCCATTTTCTTCATTTTACACTTTTTTCTCATTTTCCTGCTTCTTAGGAAAGAAAACAAGAAACGCTAGACGCATCAACTTCAACATGAACAAAGCATCTCCACTGGGTAACAATTTATATAGATTCACAAGCAACAATTCGCGTTTTTGGCAAACAAACTAACAAAACTGAAATACACATAAGTTCTTGGAATAAGTTTTTTTTCCATTAGGAAAAATATTTATCGCCCAATTCTCTCTTTAAAAGACATACTTCGTCCCCGAAATATTAATTAATTATTCATTAATTTTTTTCTCTTTGAACTAAAAAATGGACGTCATATATATATATATATATATATATGATTCCGCGAAAAACGTGCTCTTTATTGTAATTGATTAAAGTGTGATTAATTAATTAATCAATTAATTAATATTAAATAATTTATTTATTATTATTAATTATTTAATAATTATTAATTAATTCTTTAATTCATTAAAGTTTAGAATACCTTTCGATTGACAGGCACTTTTTCCTATGTAGCTTGCTTCCTTATTCATTGCTCAGTAATGTTTTGCAATTAAAAGCATATAATCTTATAAGTACGTAATGATCTATATTGGCTTTGATAAATTGCACTTTCTACCAGTTTTTACCGTTGTGAGATAAATAAATATTTGAAAGACGTATTTTGGATAGTTTTTATTGCATACAAAACCCTTGCATTTCTAAGTATCCATCCTCTACTGTTGTATTGCTTCTGATTTCTGCACGCAGATCATAAAAATTTTGTCCATCTATATTGCTTAGGAACTGTCCATAAATTACGTAACGTGTTTTTCTTTTGTTTATATCGTTGTATCCCTTTTGGCTGTGAGGCAATTTCATTCTTGTCTTTATTTAAACAAAATAAAAACGCGTTACGTAATTTATGGACAGCCCCTTACCAGTTCAGGTAAAACGTTCTACACTAATCCTAAACACATTGTTGCAGTTTTTTCAGTATTTACCTCCAAATTTATTCTTACTCTTTCATATTTTCAGTCTTTGGCCTACTTCAGAAGAAGAGGTATCTTGTACTTTAGCTCCTTTCATATTCGTCATTCGAATACAGAGAACGTTTCTGTGAAAAAATATATTATTTTAAATAAAGAAATTCCTGACGAATAAAATACATTTTTTCCATCAGAGAAAATTTTCAGGCAAGAAAACTATTTATTTCCGTGAGTGTTGCGTGTTGTATTTTCTCTTTTATATTTTGGGTCTTGCATTTTGTGTTGTTTATTGTTTATCGTATATTGTGTATTGTGCCCATTTTTTTGTGGATAAAGTATTTACCACTCACATCTTTACCCTGATTTTTGGGTTGAATTAAATATGAACATCTTCGTCTTATCTCAATGTTCATTATTTGAAATTCAAATGCACAAAATGGTAATGATCATATTTTTATTGAGCTGAATCGTTTGCTAACTGCTTAAGTACGAGTTTCTCACAAGATTAACTAGAAAACTGATAATTTATTTTATAAGGCTTATTATTCGACGTTTAATTGAATACTCATTATTCAGATTGAGTGAGTAGATGTCAAGTTTTCGGCAAAAGGTAAACTGTTGTATGCTAAATGTTTCCATTATTACTGCAAATATTAACTGATTTTCACGTGTGACGGTCTAAATAAAAATACACTTTAATTTAATTTATCCTGACGCAGATTCGTAGATCTGGTCAGTAACTTTATTGGAGACACAATCTACTGCCGTAACAGTCAGGCAAGTAATGGTTCTGTCTCCCAGGCCCTGCAGGGTCGGTCCCTGAAATCAAAAGTACAGGCGATATCCCTTATCTTAAATAAGGAGAGAGTGCTATCTCTTCTGAGCCTACGAGACTATTCTATTTTAGGAAAAAGCGCTGGTAAAGCTAGAATATTCTTTGTGCAAAGGAGGCACGTTTTCCGTGTCATTCCGGTAAGGTTGGTAGTATAGGCTGCAATGGGTGATTGCTAGGGTGGGGGATATTGCCGTACGTGGACGGCAAAATCAACATTGTCGTTTGGTGCGCATGCGCTGTTGCGTAAAGAACTGGAGTCTGCTTTGTAGCGCATGCGCAAAGCGTCGAGTTAAATC
>JAAAKG020146318.1:0-32626 GCA_010014905.2 Druon quercuslanigerum
CGTCAAGAATCCGTCATTTTCGCATCGCTCAAGAGGCGGCGAAAGTCGAATTTTCGTTGCGCGTATTATGAAAAAAAAAAAACAGTTACCTACTTCGAGAGAAAATTCAGTTGTAAAGATACTGTCAAAATTTCAAATCGATCCATACCCTTACTTTGAGAATAGTTGGTTCAAGAAAAACTTATTTATAGTGCGAAGAGAAATTGCATTCTTTAAATCTTTTCCACTGCTTACCTGCGAGTACTGCACCATAAACAGGACCAACTGCATACAGTTTTTATTATCGCAAAGTATTGTTTAAGCCAAAGAAAATAGATTCTTCCAAAACCCTAGAGTTGCCTTTCCCCTTCACGAACGTAATCTTCATGTAACCATTCATGTAACCATAATTACATAAATGAATTTAGATTGAAATACAAACAGATACTGACAAAATTTGGTGATTTCACAGACCGATTTCATTCACACTTTATATTTTCTGTGATACCTACGATCTTTCAAAGCAGCTCTCAAGGTTCGTTCCTACGACTCGCACTGAAAATACACACGCATTAATAATACTTAATTCAATTCTTAACCAAATGGCTTTCTTTTTAACTTACAAAGACGCCTAATTTATTAATAATAGGAATTTGCAATAAAATAGGTAATTTTTTAACCTACAAAGATATTTTCTATTAAATAATCCAATTTTAGAATATTTAAAGATATGGTCTTTAAGACATTTAGATTCAATTTATCAACTTCTTTTTAAGGATAATAATAATTTTATATTCTTCTCTAGGTTTGCTGTGGTCAATGTTACTTGCGAGTAAAAACAGAGTAGAAGCATATTTTTCAATAAATTGGATATATTAAACGAAGTTGGTTTTACGGAGGTTTTTGTATTACACTCGTAGTCTACAAAAAACTTTGAATTCAGCCAGACAAAATTGAGCTGATAAAAAAAGTATATCTCTTCCTGCAGAATGTAGTTCGCAATCCGCAAGGAATCCTTATAGCGAACATAATCATTGTCCTTCTGCTTTTTCTTCTGCTAGGCAACAACATTTATATGACTGGAATTCTGCAGAGGAATTTGTGTCAATTCCAGGTCACCTAAAAGCAGTTCTACGTCTATTAAAGTACTTGGATATACACTTGCAAAACTTGGATATATTCGGCTGCTTCTCTGTAAAAATGAGGGCCTTTAATTCGATTTTCGAAGATGTGTTTTTCCTTCCAGTAAATCAATTAGAATGCGAACAAAACACCATACATACGTGGCCGTGCTAACCGGAGTGCATATTGTATTTACAACATCCAGTGGCGCAACTTTTGTAATACTTGAGTATAACAGGATATTTTGTGTAACAGATATCACAAATTCCAGTTATCCGAGAGTAAAAATAAATTTTAGAAGCGGTGCATTTGACAAAATGACTCCAGATGAAATGAGGGTTTGTCCAGTAGGCAAAAAATTGCCAATATTGCTTTTGCAAATAAAGACTCCTGCTATCCGTATGGAATCCTTATAGCGAACCTAGCAAGTCTCCTCTTCGTGCCAAGTCTGCCAGCCAGGGCTCTTTCTGATCAAATACTCGGAATTGCAATAGAAGAGCATATTCCTTCTTTGAATCATAAGCAGCGGTTTGAATTTTGAACATACGTTTTTCCTATCGATAAATTAATTCGGACGAAAGCAGATAATAAGAGCTCTTTGTTTGTGCCTAACGAAAAATATTTGGTGTTATCAACATCCAGTGGTGACTCTTATGCAATAATTGATGATAGTGTCACTCTTCGTGGAATACACCTGACAGATAAGCATTATTGGCGAATAAAAATAAGTGTGATAAGCAGCAAAGTTGAGAAATTGGCTTTAAACGAAATAAAGGATTGTCCAGTAGACAAGAATCGCCCTATCTGCCGAAGAGCTTTTGTAAAAGCTTTTGCAAATTACGATTCACTGCATTATGAAAGGAATTCCAATCAGCCACGTAATCCTGGTTCTTCATCTTTAGCCATCCAACAGTCACCTGAACTGACTCTACCTGATGCGCTTGGTCTTCTTGGCATGTCAGTTCTCCTTCGGGCAGACCTCCTTCTCATGAAGTACTTGGCTATTCATTTGGAAACCTTGGATGTATTCAGCTTATTCCTTAGCAAAATCAGAATCGACAACTTGAATTTAAAAGATGCGTTTTTTCCTGCTAATAAACCAAATCGATTGCAATATGAACGTTCCTCTGTGCTAGTGCCAATCCAAGAATATATTATGTTATATACATCTAACGGTGACGTTTTTGATATATTACAGTATGCTGGGATTGATCGTAGAATATGTGCTACGCATAACATACGACGCATAATGATTTTGAATGCCTATGATTTGCTGAGTCAACAGCGAAATGAATGGTAATTTTTAACTTTCGGAGATATTAGTTTTTTAGAGCAGTCGTGTAGCATTATTATTAGAGGTGTGAAAAAAAATTCGATCCGACATTCGATTCCATCAATTCACGGATGGAGTGTCGAAAATTCGACATTCCATCGGTGCTGTGATCGGATTAAATATTTCGATTCGCATTTTAAGTATTTAATTTATCATTTCTGTTCAAAAAATCTAATTCGATGTATCTAGAATGCAGATTGTAGATCCAGACAGGCACAAAGACAATACAGTGTCAATCTGCTTGTTAATATTACGCATCCTATGTATAGTTCAACAATAAAAAAGAACGTTCTGGTAAGTTTTATATTACTAATTAAAACTTGCTATACAATTACATAGTAACTAGTAATAATAATTTTTTAGATGTTATCCATCTCAAGATTTGTAAAACGTTTTTTTAAGGCTTTAAGATATTGTAGAAAAGTTTTCATGCTGGTCAAAATCGAGTGCATAGCACGAGACGCGTGATGAGAATGTATTCGATAAAAACAAGGGAGTTTAACCAAAATCGCAATCACCAAATTACAGGCGCACAAATCTAAAAAAAAATGCGAAAGCCGAGCGCGTAGGGTGAGGTAAATATACTATCGAGCGCGAAGCGCGCAAGCCAACAGTTGCGCACCTTAGGCGCGTTTAAATTTGCAAGTGAATGGAGCCTTGCGCAAAGCGCGCGATGAGAATGTGCACGCGAGGCTGCCACATTTTTTCAAACTGTTATTTGGTGGAAAAAATTTAAAACAAAGCTAGGATAATAAGTAATACCATAATATTGGGCCTCCCTTCAGTAGCAATCCTCCCCCTTTATAATTCTGTCTTGATAATATTAAACAAGAAAATAAATATAACCCTTTAAACTCTATTATATGAAATGTATATTATATTTATTTCTGTATCTAGGCCTAGAGCGACTTATTCACATATTGCAAAATGAAGTACCTTGAAAACTACTTTGAAAAAGTTATATCATTTTAATAAAATTTTTATTATTGCAATTCAGAATATCTATTTGTATCAAAACAAAAGTATAATGTAAGTAAAATGTGGTTTAATAGAACGTTATTGTAGCTTGTGCTCCTCTTATGAAAAGTTAATTCCTTTATTTTTGATGTATTTACATAACAAAAATTTATGAACAAATGACAGATATGTTTTTGGTAAAAAAACTTTTGTCTCATCGCATTTATCGTCCTTTGTGTTATTTTTCCAAAAATTTAACTTTCTTGTTTTTCATATTAATTTTAAAAATAAAAAAAACTGCACGCTCTGTATAAAAATTATTGATAATAGATTCGTAGATCCTTTTTTGCAGAACAATTTTTGTCTACTAATTTTTTTTCGTAACGTACGTCGTATTTCAAATAATTTAACTCTTTTTTTTAATGTTATTTTTTACGATTAAACCAAAAACTACTACTTTTTGCTATTGTAAACAATTAAAATATCAAATAGATATTGTTTTTTAATCTAATGAAAAAAACAACTGGAAAATAGTGATAATATAAATTGAAAAATTTAAGAAAGAAACAGTTTTCTGTCTGCCCACTAATGTCTGTAGAATTCTTTTATTTTTAATTTATCATGTACATCAGTTTTTATGTCATTTAATTATAGAATGACGAAACAGCAGCATGTTCAAGTATCATCTTCTAAATTAAAGCAATCCGTTTCTGACAAAAATAGAATAGTAAAAATATTCAGTAAAAAATTAAATTTTTCTTTTAAAGATAACTTCTTTTCATAAGAAAGTTCTTCTTCAAATAATAATATAAAGTTTCGACAACATAGTCATTTCCGTTATTTCGTCTGATTTCTCCCAATTTCAGAGAATTTAAAAACACTTCCTATGACGCAAAGATTATTAGCGATTTTTAAAATGTTAGTTTAATTTTTAAGGAGTTTATTAGATTCTAAAGTCGATTTTATGTAAAAAGAATAAATTTAAGGAAAAAAATACTTCTTATTCAGACGTGTATTTCGAAACGTATGCCGTCTTAAAAAATAAAGTAAATTTTCTTCCTGAATTTAATCGAGTTTAATAATCCAGTTTTATTTCTTTAAATTTTTAATTTTATATTAGAACTTTTTAATTTTAAAGTATATTTGAAAAGGTGTTTCACTTAAGAAAGATTTCTAGACTTCACGTTTAGAGAAAATTTCGAGCTTAAATAAACTAGTTTATTTAAACGTGACGATTGCGTTGCAGTCGGTGTACCATCTATAAAGGAATTGCATTATAAATAACTATAATTTGTTTGAAACGAAATTCATGCGCTGTAAAATTTAAAACTTTAAATAAATTAATAATTAATAGATATCAATTATTTTTATTGATAAAGTTACAATTGTTCTAGAATTTTTACGCAGTTTTGAATTGTTTATCGACTTTTATTGTATTAACGAAGTATTTTTTCAGTTATCATTTAAATCTGTTATCTTTTGAATTTGATTATGATATTTGGCAACTATTCAAACAAGTGTATTTTATTTGAATCCTTTTTATGTTCTGTAAGTCGTAATAATGTTACATTTTCTGGAATTATAGACGCAGCTAATAAATGCCTGAAGCAATTTTTTTGTTTGTTTAAAATACAATCAACAGTCATTTAAACAAATAATATCACCTGCTTCTAGTTCTATGCCAATTATATTAATATAAACGAATTATTTTTACATTTAAGCATGCAATTAAAATTATATTTCAGAATATTAGTGTACCAACCAAAAAATAAATAAGTCCAAAAAGACGAACTATCATTGTGAACATTATAAAATAAATCACACGTATTCCGTTATTTAATTGCTTATCCCTTACATTAACTTTATTTTTGTCTCTGTATTTTTAGATAATTTTATGAATTTTCCTTTTTAAATATTTTTGCTTTTACATGCATAGTTTAAAAGGAATTACAAGAGGATTTCTTATTTTTCAAAAGCATCTTGATTGTTGAAACAGAATTAGATATCAAAAATGGTTAGCGAGTGGAATCATTTTTCCGAATTAGGCGATAAAAAGTGTACCAAAGGAAAATAGAAAGTCATAATTTTAATGTGCAAAATGTAAGTTTGGTAATGATGCTATTATCTGCGATGGACAATCTTGAAATTGATTACATCATTTTCTCACGTAGATTTGAGATAAAGGCTACTTATTTATATATTTGATGATGAAATGGAAAATTCCCCAGATAGGCTTGCGAACCACGTTGTTCACTGAAGCATCAATCATTTTTCTCTATACTTAACGAAAATGAGTATGGTCTGTACTTTTGTTTTCACTTTGGTGGTCATCTTCAATTCTATTGGTAAATATGATAATACAATATATATTTATTCATTTAAGAACTATTTGTATATTTACACGTTAAGAAACTTATTTTTGCAAAAGGTAACATCATGTTGTGATTTTTAATGCAAAAAAAGGTTGTGGCTTCCCACCTGCAGTCTCATTTTAGTGCCATTTGAGAGCCTTATTTTGAATCTTATTGTAATATCTGAAACAGTTCATGAAATAATACTTTCTTTTCACTCTGTATGACGTCAGAACTTACGCCGCTTAAATATACGTGGCCATTCCATCTTTATCAGCAATGGAAAAACGGCAAATTATTACGGAATTCGAGCGACAAATGAGGAGACCAGATTATCAACACGCGCAGCGTTTATATTTGAACAAGAAGAAATATAAGAATCAAATTTATTTTCAGGTTGGAGATTACCAAGATTTCTAATGTGCACAAAAATTTGCACAGTATATTTCAAATTTTAATTTAAAAATATGCCCATTACTCGCACACATTTTAATTGCGTGGTACAATGAGTTACGCTAAATTTAAAGTCTGTAAGCCTTAATTATTTGTAATTTGAAATTTTCAAAGCTCAACTCTTCTTCGCAGAATTTTGAAACGAGTGCAGTACAATTCTCTATCTGGTATAGTTATTATTATTGTTTGGTTAGTGTTATTTGCCAGGAAAAACTTAATAGAAACAAATTTGCCAAAGAATATGATATATTAAAATGATTTCTTTTTATGGAGGTCTTTTTAATTGCAAAAAATCGTCAACTGTTATCAAGGTCATCAAAGCATTTACACACTCGTATTCTACACGAAATATATATTTATTTAACACGAAAAATGTATAGTGTGGAGTTATTGTATTTAACAATAATTTCCCGTGACTTTGATTGAATCATCAAAGAGATATTTTCAGCAAAGTAACACTGATTTGAGACACAGATATTATACAAAAGAGATAAGAGAACATGATATTTTAAATTTCTTTTTGCAGAATATGCCTCACAGTCCACTAAATATCCTCATAGCGGAGGTAATGCTGGTGCTTCTTCTTCTTCTGCTAATCGACTTTCTCCAGAGGCGGCTCCTGTTCGTGCCAGGTCTAGGTCTCCCGCTAGCATGTCTCCATCTACTGAAATACTTGGATATCCCCTCGAAAAGCTTGGATATATTCGGCTTATTTCCCGCACAAATAAGGAACTTGAATTCCAATTTCGAAGATATGTTTTTCCTGATGGTTAGCCAATTCGACTACGAGAAAGTCAGAATAGACGGGTTCCGGTGCCAACCCAAGAGCAAATTGTATTATCACTATCCAATGGTGATGTTTTTGCAATATTGGATTCTAGAGGGTTTCTTCGTGCACTATATAGGACAGATAGGAGTCATTCGAGAATAAAAATCAATATAATAAGCGGCGCAGTTTGTAATTTGACTTCAGATGAAAACAAGGATTGCCCAGTAGGAAAAAATTTCCCAATACTCCCACGAAGCTTTATTAAAGCTTTTGCAAATGAAGACTCCTTACAGGCTATATGGAACACTTTTAGCGAACCTATGAAGTCTCCCCTGCTAGCCAGTTATTTCCCAGCCAGACCTCTTCCTGGTCGAGTACTTGGAATTGCAATAGAAAAACTTGGTTATGTTCGACTTATTCCTTATACAAATCAGAACCAGATATTTGAATTTCGAAAATACGTTTTTCCTAACGATAAAGCAATTCGAACTAAAATAGATAATAAAAGTTATTTGTTAATGCCAAGCCAAGAATATTTTGTTTTATCAACATCCAATGGTGACGCTTATGCTATACTTGAAGGTGATGAAACTCTTCGTGGTCTACATCTAACAGATAAGCATCGGTCGCGAATAAAAATAAATACGGTAAGCGGTGAAGTTGATAAACTGACCCCAAACGAAATTAGGGATTGTGCAGTAGGCAAGAGTCACCCAATTTTGCCAAACTGTTTTATTAAAGCTTACGCAAATTACGATTCACTACATCCCGAAAGGAATGCCAATGACGAAAATAATCCTAGTTCTTCTGCTTCACGCAGACAACATCCGCATGAGCGCACTTCTTCTCAGCAGCCTGATCCTAAAGCCGGGTCCATGTCTCCTCCAGGCAGGCCTCCTTCTGATCGAGTACTTGGATATGCAAGAGAACAGCTTGGATATTTGCGGCTTATTCCCCAGGCGAATCCGAACCAGCGATTTGAATTTCGAAGATACGTTTTTCCTGCCAGTAAACCAATTCGATTGCAGCTCGAAAATTTCTATCTCCCTGTTCCAAATCGAGAACATATTGTATTATCAACATCCAATGGTGACGTTTTTGCAGTACTGGAATATACGGGGATACTCCGTGGATTGTATGCAACAAATAGAAGTCATTCGCGAATCAAAATAAATATGATAAGCGGTGCAGTTGAATGTATGACCGAATTGGAAATCAAGGAATGCCATGTAGGCAGTAATTATAAAATATTTCCACATTGGTTTACTGAAGCTGTTTCAAATGAAGATTCTCTACAGCATGTATATCATTAATCCAATAGAAAAAAGATAAACTGAAGTACAATATTCCTTGTAATCCGTGGTCCGATCGAAATTAAATTCAAGCACATAAATGTTACCTTACTATGGTTATAAAAGCTTCTTTTCTTTTGTATTTTGATAATCTGCAAAATTTCATTCAAATCTTGTTTCTGCGAATATTTACACTTTATACAGTTACACTTTTTATCTTTTGGAGATATTAGTTTTTTAGTGCAGTGAAGTAGCACAATATCCACGAACAATAAGACTTTTTTGTGACGAAATCAACGAACATAGTTGATGATTACTTGTAGGATGCTATTCTTGGTTAATTTTAGACACAGTTGTTTAAAAAAATGTTATTGCATTTTCATCTAATATGTAAACTTGATTTGTGAATTTTTAAATTAAAACTCTTATTTTAACGCAAAGAGTAAAAAAAAAATATTCTTTCCTTTTTAGTATATTATCCGGTAAACCCCTCATCTATTCTCATTATGTTTTGGACTCAATGCGCAAGTGCATTTACTAGCTAAAGAGCATTTACAAATAATATTATTTCGTATCCAAATTATACCATCAAATATAATTGTAATAACTGTATCGATTACTTGTTTTTGGAGTAATCTTTTAAACACAAAATTACTTTCTTTTATCAATAATGTTTCGTAGATAGTAAAAACGTTTCATTTGACATTATTTGTTAATTTGATAATTAAATGACTGGAAAATTCTGATGGTTCCTGTCTTTTTAATGATGTCCGCAGACTTCCCAATAAATTGAATTAGAATAGCCACAAATGGCAGATATGTAGAAATTTAAAAATAAGAAAAATTATGATGGTACTACAAAGTGGAGTTGCAAAACCCCAGTGTTTTATATGCGAATTGGACAGCCGAGCTCGAGATCAGTAATATGTAAAAAAAGTTCCACTCTTCAAGAAAATCTTTATTCTGGATCATTGAATGTTATAAATAAATATTTAGTAGATCCGATAAATGTGCTTTTACCACCATCACACATAAAATTTGACTTAGTAAAACAATTTAAGGCAATAAAAAACAGACAGTAATGCTTATAAGTATGTTTTTGAGAAGTTTTCTTAACTTTCCGATGCTAAACTAAAAGAGAAAGTATTTGACGGTCCGCGAATAAGAGCTCTGCTAATCGATGATGAATTTGAGCAAAGAATGAGTAGCGATTAGAGAAGTAGACTTTTTAGGAAATCATATACACCCTAGCTACAAAGAAATAGTTGCTAAAACAATTAAAGTTTCAAGAAGTGTGGGTGTTTGAATAATTTAAAGATCCATTTTTTAAATTCTGATATCGATTGGTACCGTAACAATTTAGATGCTATTAGTGAAAAACAAAAGTGAGATTCTAGCAGGACGTCTAAGAAATGGAACATAGAATTCAAGATGTTTTGAAAAAGCATCATATTTTCAATTATATGTAGCATCACTTTATACATCACATAAACCTGGTGTTAGCGCCACGGTTTTCGCAGCGGGTAAGTTCTGAAAAATGTGACACCTTCACATGGTTTAGAATGCGTAACGCTAAACGCAGGTTTAGTGATCTGTGGTTGTGTAGATTTGTGGGTTACAGGGGGTTATAAGTTTGTGAGATGTACACTTATAGGCTTAAGGTTTGTAGATTTACGGTCTGTAGGCTTGCAGTGTGTGGACATAGAGTGTGTGGGCTAGGATTTTGTAGGCTTGAGGTTTGTTGGTTCTTAATTTATAGACTTGAGATTTTGTGGGCCTAAGGTGTATGGATATTGCATTTGTATAATTAAGGTTTGTAGACTTTGGGTTGCAGGGCTTCAGGTTTGCAGGCTTAACGTTTGTAATTTCAGCGTTTTCGGCATGGGGGTTGTAGACTCGAGGTTGGTGGCCCTAATTATTCCTCATAACACCCACATAATTTCGGCCTATTTTCATGCCTGTGGAGTGGGCCCGCAACTCCGTTTTTCTCACGGTGTTACTAGAAAGTACAGTCTACTCCCTAGGGAGTAGAAAAAGAACGTCATCGGAAGAATATGGATTGTATTCACGTTAGTGTGTGAATATGGTGTCGACGAAAACCATATTTCTTAAAAGGCTTTACCTGTAAAAAGTTTAGTACAGGGAAACAGTGGCGCCATATCCACAGTGAGAAATTCTGCTATTCATCAAAATTTGGCGCGCGATTTAAAATCGAGTTAATTTAATTTGATTTTGAATCGCGCGCCAGATTACAGCCAGTGGCAGAATTTTTCCAGCCGGAAGCAGGCGGCTAAATTTAAGATCACTTTGCCAACTTCACATATCGTGTAATTTCGTGTTTTAGTGCCAGCGAAACTGTCGCAAAAGAGGCGATTTTCCTTAAACTAGGGGAAATCATAGTGTTAGATATGTAAGACAGTGTGGTAAAATATTTTTGAAAAAATTTCAAAAATTCTAGGAATACCATCACTTTGAAATTTTTCATGAATTTTTTTGAAAATACTATACATCAGAAATTTTTTAACCGATTTTTATCAAATTTATAGGTGTTATGTAAGATGTAGTACCCATTTTTCTATAAAAATGAAAAAAATTCAAAATTTCAAATAACAAAGTGTCAACAAAATTTTGATTTTGATTTTTCGTTTTGAGTTTGTATTTTTTTTTAAATTTTCTCATTTAAATTATTCCTTGTGATTTCAACTTTTATTTTGAAAAAGGTTGGAGCCTCTTCTGGTTGCCAAGTTATGCACTTTTAAACCGAAGCGTGCACGTTTACTCTCCCGGCTCGGCTAAGCGTCGTAGTCGACCGCTTCGAGCTTTCCCTCCCTGTTGAATATTAAATATTTTAGATTCATATTCAGGTGCAGCTAAGTAAATTTTGCACCTCATTTTAGTTTCATTTAAGGGTGCGAAAGAATGGAACCCTCTCGTGCCATTAATTGTCTGAGCTTGCAAAAACCAACTTTCCAAAAACCGCACGTTCTCTTCATAATCTTTTGCAGTGCAATAAATAGATTACATTTTGGGCAGTGCATCTTTGGCCCATTCATAAAGCGATTGAGGAGTCGTGATTTGATTGTCGAGTGGACGTTTAAGACTCACTTTTGCAGCACCACGCTTCAAGGTGCCACTTAATCCGTCGCATGGACTTTTTACATGCGACGTAGCGAAAAAATTCGATCTAGCTTTCACTTTAAAATCTTGTTTATGGAAGGCAAGATTAATAAAGTTATACTTATTTTTATATTGCGATGCAGCTCCGTCGGTAAAATAAATTTGTTCTGTTACTGCGTATTGTTTCTTTAATTCTTAAATCAATGTCTTGATATACAAATTGACAGCAGTTGCATCGTGATGGAGGCATTCAGAAATAATCATATAACTTTCGTGTTTTAATTGCCTATTTTTTTAAAGTAAACAATGAATGGGTGAATTGTTATTTGTTTAATACTCCAGTAATGATCATGAACACAGTCTTGAATTACAGGAGAAAAGTTTTCGCCAAAATCACAGAGTATCACACAAACTCCTGGTTCTAGAGATTTTTTAATACAATTTTGAAAATTTCTCAAAAATATTTTACCACAATGTCTTACATATCTAACACAATTATATCTCCCAGTTTAAGTAAAATCGCTGTTCTGGTTAACAAATCTGATATTTCTGACTTGGAACCTCTCAGGTTGAAGATTGGTTTTTTGTTTCCTAGCCTAAAAAAATATTTTTCTTTTAAAGTGCTTTGCTTTGCCGCTTCGCAAAACGAAATTGCGGAACCAACCCACAGAAATGAAAATTGCCTAAATCATAGGAAATCTTAAAAAAAAGTATCGTTTGTGACTCGGAGGAGATCGTTTCTATGGTGAGCAAAATGTTTTCAGGACAAGTCGCAGAAACAAAAAGATCTCCCCCTAGTTATGCAACGTACTATTGTGTTTGACGTTGTGAGTTTAGGAGTTTGCGGGTTTGAGATATCGTGGGTTTTTTCTTGAATAAACCTTGATCGTGATCTTATTAGATGAAGCGGACGTGAAATTTTAGTGTAGTGACCCCAAAAACCTATATGTACCGGCAACGGTCCGTCAACGACGGATACTGTAGGTCTAACCGTGAACTGAACTTTGTAGGGCCTGACGTTATAGGGTCAAACAAACCCCGAAATCGATTTCAGCGACCACTTAAACCTAAAAGTAAAATGATTTAGTTAGTTAAAAATGAATTTTGTAGGATTAACCTTTATATAATCAACTGTAAATGTTGCAATAAAACTTATATAGGTGAAACTGGCCGAATATTAGAAATCAGAATTGCTGAACATAAGAGACGTTGTGAAGTTGGAAATTTTAATACAGGTCTGTCACAACATTCTTGGAATTTTAATAATTCCTTTGATTTGGTTTCTAAAATATTAAAATGTTAGCTACAGAAAAACATCTATGAACGACGTATTATGAAATCTATTTTTGTAAACAAATTGCCGAAGATTTAAGTTAACTTAGATATTAAAATTCTAAATATTAATAAAATTTACTAAAATATAGTAAATAAAACTTTTCTCTCCTTAGTATTACTAATTGTAAAAATATAATTACTTTGGTTAAAACCTTTTCAAGAAGGTTCATATGATACATAAGCGTAAAGGGTTTAGGAAGAAGTTTTCAATAAGATAAATTTTTAGGTCGAAATACACGAAACTCTCGCTTTGAGTCGCCTTGTTCTCGATCTTCTCCAAGCTGCTGGCTCACGCAGTTTTTTTAGGGGATAGGGCAAGAGCGATTGCGAGATTATATATATAAACGGCTTATCCGGCAGATTTGGTCTTCTCAACTGTCGGTGAGGAATAAAGTATCTGCAACGAACATGCTTGCAGTCCCGGTAGTACTCTAATCATTTGAAGTGTTTCAATGGACGAAGAACGAGCTCAGTTCCCTTAATATCGGGACACGAAAGGTTATGCATATGAGCAAAAGCATACATCTCAAGTCTTCTGTTCCGCGGCTCTGCATCTTACGCCGTCAAGGTGGTTGCGAAATATTGAATCTTGAATGTCTTCACAACAGGATTATTTTGGGTGCAGCACATATAATCGCTAATGAAAGAGATCCTCTTCTTCAAATGGTCAGGAAGCATGAAGAAGAGGGCAAAGGAGCGTTTCTGTATAAAGCAGCGGAGAAGGCTGCTGAAATACTCGGGCTTAACTTTAGTATCAGGAGTAAGCAGAATGCATCAATCTAATCTGTCCCGAGTACTCACTCCTAAAAGCCTGGATTTAGAAGGCACAGAAGAAAAACTTCCAGGAACAGCTCCTCGATAAGAGGATGCACAGCATCTCTTACAGAAATGTGGAGCTAACTTTTTCGTTCCTTAAATCATGCGGATTAAAGTCGGGCACGCAGGGTTTTATTTTGGCGTGTGAAGATGATGTCATTTCCACCTTAACATATCGTCGCTACATTTTGAGCTAAAGCATTCCAGATGATGGCCGCAGGGCGTGCCATCGACATTCCGAGCATCTAGGACAACTCATGCGGGAACGACCTACATCCAAAGGTACAATGCGGCACTAACACATAACACTCTTACGGCATTAACCTTAATATCGCTCTGCTAAGCGCTCCCAGGGAAACAGAATCAATTGCCGAGACTGAGAAATGCCGCATATACTGGAATTGACATAGTTCTTCTTGACTTCGAGAAGCGAACCATGTTTGTTATCAAATTTTCGGCACCAGCTGACGAAAACATCATAGCCTAAAGAATAAAAAAAATAGCGTATAGAGACCTTGTAATGGTGTTGCAACGATTGTAGCCGGTATATTCTGTTAAATTAGTCCTTTTTATCGTCGGCGCTCTTGGCGGTGTTAATATTTCACTGGTTAATAGCCTAAAAAGCATCCCTGTGTGTCAACAATATGCTAAAACACTTGCGGGGAAAATGAAAAAGGCGGTCGTCCTTGGGTCGCTCCATGGCCTCAGGGTGCACGAGGCTTTCATGGA
Source organism: Druon quercuslanigerum (assembly GCA_010014905.2). Lineage (NCBI taxonomy): Eukaryota > Metazoa > Arthropoda > Insecta > Hymenoptera > Cynipidae > Druon > Druon quercuslanigerum. The sequence continues at coordinate 14,254 of JAAAKG020146318.1, forward strand.
TCGTCGTATTCATTCCGTCACAGACTGTAATCACCTATCTCACTGTATGCAACCGCCTGACACGCTAATGCGATTCTTATGGGCATCGATGCATGGTTGCAAACTTTTTGGTAAGCCCTAACGTGTACACCCTGTATATTCTAATTAGAAACGAATCAGGTGGCCCTCACTGTTTACGTTTCTATCCCCAAAAAGTCGGTCCCAGGCCATTTGAAGGCAACCACGGACATTTCGCTGAAAATGAACGTTTGGCGTAATGTTTTTTGGCCCAATTTTATTTTAATTTATGTGAACTGTTAGACATAAGAAAGAACCTATGATTTTAGATTCAAAAATAATTTTATTTGTTATATTTTATATGATTGATCCACATTTTTTAATCGAAAAACAGCTTAAATGAATAACAGTTCTTTAAACCATTTAGCAGAATTTGCTTCTTCAAAAATTATTAAGTATTATGTTTAATTAAGGAAATATGATTTTAGACATATTTTTGGAAAGATAATGGCTGGAACAAATTATATTGCTTTAAAAAATTAAAAAATTGTTAGTATATTCTTATTATGCGCTATAAAGACAGAAATTCTATTTTATTTTACTTTGTTTAAGTTATAGATAAAAACTTCTTGAGCAAAGAAAAATTGTTTAAGCAAATGGAGATTTGTTAGAAATTACAAGAATTTTTTTAATATTATCTAATTATTTAACAAACAGTATTATAAAGACTTGCAAACGAACTGCTTAATTCATAAGAGATACCACCGTTCAGTGTGCTCATCCCCTACCAACTACCCGGAGTAAAAGCACACAATCAGAAACCGTCACTCAGCATGGTGACCGCCTGCTTCGCCAAAGGCACCGCCTTCGAACTTTGCTCGCCGAGTGCGCCAAAAACAGTGGTGTCAAGCGAGATAAATAAGCTTCTTTCTGCAGCTCAATTTGAACTTGGTCTGCCGCTGAGCATGGGGGAACACAAAAGAGATGTCCGTTTGAAACGCTGTAATAAGAGTGTTCCCTCCAGACTCCATGACTTTGACCAGGATAATTTAAAAAAATTTAATACTAAAGGTAATAAAAGGAAAAGAGAATTTTTTGATGAAATCATCTCATATGAATGATAATGCAAAAAATGTTTTCAAAATCTAACCCTCACTTACAGACCGATTTCATCCACACTTTATATTTTGTGTGATACCTACGATCTTAAAAAGCATCACTTAAGGTCGCTTAATTTATCAATAATAGGAATTTTCAATAAAATAGGTAATTTGTTAACCGATTACGATTAATTTAACAGAATAGTACGCGTACAAACGCCATTTTTTCTCCTTGGCTATGGTTTTTTTGTCATCGGGTGCCGAAAATTCGATAACAAACATGGTTCGCTTCTCGAAGTCAAGGAAAACTATGTCAGGCCTCGAGTTTGCAACTAAAACAATTGTCGAGAAATTAAAGTTCCAGTATATCCGGTCCCTCACATTCTCGAAAATTGACTATAATTCCCTAGGAGCGTTTAGCGAAGCGATATTAAGGTTCATGCCGTAAGAGTGACAGAGATGGTAATAAAGCACACTTACTACCACATTGTGCCTTTGGATGTAGGTTCTTCCCGCAAGAGTTTGACAACTGGACAGTATGTGTCCTGGATGCTCGAAATGTGCATGGCACGCCCTGCAGCTATCATCGGAAATGTCTTTGCTCAAAATATGGCGACGGCATGTTAAGGCTCACATAACATTGACTAATCCTTCACATTTCTGTGGAGATGCTTACTAAATCCGGGCTTTCAGGTGTCAGTACTCGAGGTAGATAAGATTTGATGCATTCTGCTCACTCTTGATACTAAAATTACGTCCGAGTGTTTTAGCAGCCTCCTCCGCTGCTTTGTACAGAACTGCTCCTTTGCCCTCTTCTTCATGCTTCTTGAACATTTTAAAAAGAGGATCTCTTCTATTTGCGACTATGTCCTATATTCAAAATAATCCTGTTGTGAAGACATTCAGTATTCCAAATTCCGCGACCACCTTGACGGCGTGAGATGTAGAGTCGCGGAACAAAAGACTTAAGATGCATGCTTTTGTTTATGTGAATAACCTTTCGTGTCCCGATGCTTTCTTTCTCGCCGACAGTTCGGAAGACCAAATCTACTGGATAGGCCGTTTATATCTGATTTGGAGAGTATCCTTTATCGATGGCACATCCTGAATGCGGCCTTGTAGCACGCCCAGGTACGTGTAAGTCTCTCCACCGCACCCGTGTCGTATAGCGCTTATATCCACGAGCTCAGGGTCTTCAGAGATCCCATTAAGTTTGCCTTGTTTCAAATAAACCTTGGCGCATTTGTCTAACCCAAATTCCATTCCTAGTTCCTTAGTGTATCGTTCGAAAATCCCTACATCTATATGTAGTTGCTCTTTATGTGTGGCATAAATCTTAAGATCATCCATGTAAGATACATGGGTATTATACATAGTTATTTCCAATAGTTCGTATAATTTCTCACAATTTCAAAGAATTTATTTATCTTTGAAGTGCAGTTTATGTGAAAAAAAAATTTACAGACAAAAGATACTTTCTATTTACATGTGAATTTCAAAACTTATGACGTCTTAAAAAAATTAAGTAAATTTACTTATAGAAGTGAATAGAGTTTATAAATCAAGTTTTATTGCTTTACATTCTTAATTTTATATTCGAATTTTTCAATTTTGAAGTAAATTTGAGAACGTTTTTCACTTAAAAAAGATTTTTAGACTTCACGTTTACAGAAAATTGCCGGCTTAAATAAACTAGTTTATTTAAAAGTGACGATTTTGTTGCAGTCGTTGTAGCACTAATTCCATTAAAAAATCATTTTTTTTCTAGCCCTAGGTCTTACGAAAATAAATTTATATGGTAATTACATTACAAAGTCAGTGTTCCCGCAAAATTTAAAAAATATATAAATTATCAAATGAAATAAGGTATTATGAAAGTAAACGTTTTTCTGTTTAGGAATTTTAGAAATTATGTAATTAACTTTAATTTGTTTGAAGCAAAGTACATGTGCTGTAAAATTTTAAACTTTAAATAAATCGTTGACAATTTGTTGTAAATCTCATTAAAATCGCTGGAATATTTTAAAATGCGCCAAAATATTTCACACCGTTTCAAATTATTTAAAATAATTTAAAAGTGACTAATAAAGCCTATTGTGAAACTTCGGCTACAGACGTTTGGTAAAATAATGTATTCAACAATTATTATTTTTATTGATAAATTTACAAGTTTTCTATAATTTTTACTCAGTTTAAAATTGTTTAAACAAATATTATTGCAAGAAAGAAATATTTTACAGTAAATCGTTTAAATCTATTATCTTATGAATTGGCTTAGGATATTTGGCAACTCTTCAAACAAGTTTATTTAATTTTCATGCTTTTGTGTTCTGCAAGTCGTAAAAATGTAATATTTTATCAAATTATTGACACAGTAATGATTGCCTAAAGCGATTTTTTTTGATAATAAAACAATTTACATTTATTTTTAACAAAATCGCCTGCTAGTTCTATTCCTTGTGAACAGTATAAAATAAATCACACATATTCTGTTCTTTAATTGTTTGTTCTTTATATTACCTTTATTTTTGTCTCTGTAGTTTTATATAATTTAAAAAACTTTCCTTTTTACCTATTTCAGTTTTTCATGCATAGTTTAAAAGAAATTACACAATTAAATTTGTGAACTGTTTTGAGACTAGCAATTCTATTTTGGAATATTTCACCTTGCATCGAACGGTTAAGCCGGAAAATGGATTTATTGTTTTATCAAAAGCATTTTGATTGATAAACCACAATTAGATATCAAAAATGGCTACTGAACAAAATCATTTTTCCGATTTGGGCGTAAAAAAATGTACCAAAGTAAAATACAAAATCATAATTTTAATGATCGAAATGAAAGTTTGATAATGATGCGATTATCTGCGAAGAACAATCTTGGAACTGATTACATCGTTCTCTCACGTAGATGTGAGATAAGAGCTACTTATTTATATATTTGATGATTAAATGGAAAATTCCTCAGATACACTTTTCTACCACATTTTGCACTGAAGCTTTAATCAGTTTTCTCTATACTTAACGAAAATGAGTATGGTCTGTACTTTTGTTTTCACTTTGGCGGTCATCGTTAATTCTATTGGTAAATATGATAATACAATATATATTTATATATATATATATTTATTTAATAAATAGTTGTATATTTAAACTTTAACAACCATAGATTTCGTTTATTATGGTTTCATTTTTTCGTGTCCTATTTTTGCAACAGAGCTTCATGTTATTATTTTTAATGAAAAAAAAGGTTCTGGCATCCCACTAGCAGTCTTATTTTAGTAACATTTGAGAGCCTTATTTTTAATCTTTTTGTAAAATCTGAAGCAGTTCATGAAATAATGATTTGTTTTTGCTTTGTATGATGTCAAATCTTGCAGCAGGTTAAACATACGTGGCCATTCCATCCTTATCAGCAATGGAAAAACGGCAAAGTATGAGTGAATTCGAGCGATAAATTAGGAGCCCAGATAATAAGCACACGCAATGTTTATCTTTGAACAAGAAGAAATACAAAAATCAAATTAAGTTTTACGTTGATGTATTACCAAGATTTTTAATATGATCCAGAATTTGCACCTTTCAGTTATTTCTGCACAAATTCAAGTATAAGTACTCATAATTAAAAATCAACCCTAATGTAAAAGTATATCATATATTTTTAACTTAAAAATTTGCCCATTGTACCGGAATATTCTAATGTCTCCTAACAATAAGTTACGCTACATTTAAAGACTGTAAGCCCTAATTATTTGTAACCTAAACTTTAAAAAGCTCAACTCTTCTTCGCAGAGTTTTAAAATAAGCGCAATACAATTCTTTATCTGGAGTAGTTAATATGAGTGTTTGGCTAGTGTTATTCACCAGTAAAAACTTAGTAAAAACAGAGTTGCTAAATAGTAGGATTCATTAAAATAGTTTTTTTTATAGAGGTCTTTTTATTGCAAAAAATCGTCAATAGTCATCAGGGTCATCAGAAAATTTATATTTCTTTTTGCAGAATATACCTCACAGTCCACTGGATATCCTTGTAGCGGACGTAATGCTGGTTCTTCTTCTTCTTCTGCTAGTGAAAAGCATTCGCATGATCGGCTTTCTCCAGAGGTGGCTCCTGTTCGTGCCAGGTCTAGGTCTCCTGCTAGCATGCCTGCATCTACTGAAATACTTGGATATCCCCTTGAATCTCTTGGATATATTCGCCTTATTTCCCGTACAAATAAGGACGTTGAATTCCAATTTCGAAGATATGTTTTTCCTAGCGGTAAACCAATTAGACTGCGAGCAAGTCAGAGTAGACGGGTTCCGGTGCCAAACGAAGAGCAAATTGTTTTATCACTGCCCAATGGTGATGTTTTTGCAATATTGGATAATAGTGGGTTTCTTCGTGCATTATATGGGACAAATAGGGATCATTCGAGAATCAAAATCAATATGATAAGCGGCGCAGTTCATAGTTTGACTTCAGATGAAAACAAGGATTGTCCAGTAGGAAAAAGTTTTCCAATATTTCCACGAAGCTTTATAAAAGCTTTTGCAAATGAAGACTCCCTACAGGCCATATGGAACACTTTTAGCGAACCTGTGGAGTCTCCCCTGCAAGTCAGATCCAGGTCTCTCCCGGCCAGGACCTTTACTGGTCGAGTACTTGGAGTTGCAATGGAAAAACTTGGTTATGTTCGGCTTATTCCTTATACAAATCAAAACCAGCGATTTGAATTTCGAAAATACGTTTTTCCTACCGATAAAGCAATTCGAACTAGAATAGATAATAAAAGTTATATGCTAATGCCAAACCAACAATATTTGGTTTTATCAACATCCAATGGTGATGCTTATGCAATAGTTGATAATAGTGATACTCTTCATGGAATACATCTAACAGATAAGCATTATTCGCGAATAAAAATAAATATGATAAGCGGCGACGTTGATAAACTGACCCCAAACGAAATTAGGGATTGTCAAGTAGGCAAGAAGCGCCCAATCTTGCCAAACTCTTTTATTAAAGCTTACGCAAATTACGATTCACTACATCCAGAAAGTAATCCGAATGACGAATGTAATCCTAGTTCTTCTTCTTCACGCAGACAACATCCGCATGAACGCGTTCCTTCTCAGGAGCCTGATCATGGCACCAGGTCCAACTCTCCTCCGGGCAGGCCTCCTTCTGAACGAGTATTGGGATATGTAATGGAACAACTTGGATATATGCGGCTAATTCCCCAGGCAAATCCGAACCGGCGATTTGAATTTCGAAGATACGTTTTTCCTGCCAGTAAACCAATTCGATTGCAACTCGAAAATTTCTATATCCCCGTTCCAAATCGAGAACATATTGTATTATCAACATCCAATGGTGACGTTTTCGCACTACTGGAGTATACTGGGATACTCCGTGGATTGTATGCTACAAATAGAAGTCATTCGCGAATCAAAATAAATATGATAAGCGGTGCAGTTGAATGTATGACCGAATTGGAAATCAAGGAATGTCATGTAGGCAGTAATTATAAAATATTTCCACATTGGTTTACTGAAACTGTTTCAAATGAAGATTCTCTACAGCACGTATATCATTAATTCAATAGAAAAAAGATAAACTAAAATATAATATTCCTTGTAACCCGTAGTCCGATCTAAATTAAATTTAAGCATATAAATTTTAACTTACTATGATTATCGAAGCTTCTTTCCTTTTGTATTTTGCTAATCTGCATAAGTTCTGTTAAATTTTGTTTCTGCGAATATTTACACTTTATAGAGTTACACGATGTTGAATTTTTAGACGCAAGATTTTTAAAAAAGGTTATATTGGCAGCATTATATCATGTCTATCAAAAACGATCTTAAAATTTTTCTTGATATAAGTATTTCAAATTTTTATTATTTTCTGCTTTAAATTTTTTTATTTACTACCTATAAAAAAATAGTTGCTGAAATGATTAAAGATTTTAAAAAGTTTCGGTGTTTGATTAATTTAAAGAATAATTTTTTGGATTCTCATATCGACTGGTCCCGTTACAATGTAGGTAGTATGAGCGAAGAGCAGGCAGAGTGGTTCCAGCAGGACGTTCAAGAGATAGATCATAGATATCAAGGTATTTTAAACACGCATCACGAAAGAAACATCGCGAAAGAAGTAATACCTCCACATGGTTCACAATAGGTAACGCCGAAACCACTTCAACTGAAAATTTAGGATCATTGAATGACGACAATTTTACAAATTCTAAACAGCACAGAACTCACATAAAGACTCTTCAGTTTTTTTCAAGTTTGACCATTAAAATCTTTTAGCTTTTATCTCAAGACGTCCAATCTAACTATAAATTTGATTAAGTCTGCCTGAAATTACCAAAAAAAAACAATGCAAAGTTTAAATTTAGGGCTTGGAAGTTGTGGGAGTTGTGGTTTTGTAGATTTGCGAGTATGCAGGTTTGGGTATCTGCGGGTGTGTAAATTTGTGATTTACGGTTTATAGGCTTAGAGCGTGTGGACTTGGAGTATGTAGGCTAGGATATTGTATGCTAGAGGTTTGTTGGCTCTTAATTTGTAGACTAGAGATTTTTTGGGCTTTAGGTGTATGGGCTTGGGATTTGCATGATTAATGTTAGCGGTCATTGGGTGTGAGGGCTTCAGGTTTGTAGGCTTAAGGTTTGAAGGTTTAGGGTTCCTCGGCATGGTGGTTGTAGGCTCAAGGTTTGAGGTCTCAATTATTTTGTGTTTGAGGTTGTGTGTTTATAGTTTGCAGGTTTGGGATATCGTGGGTTTGATCATGAATTAACACTGATCGTGATCTGATTAGATGAAGCGGACGCGAAATTTAAATTTAGCGATCCCAAAAACCTATATGAACCTGTTATAGTCCGTTAAAAGACGGATCCTGTAAATCTGACGTTGAACTGACTTTTATAGGTCCTGACATTATAGGGTCAAACAAAGCCCGGACTCAATTTCAGCGATCACTTGAACCTAAAAGTACTATGATTTAGTTGATTAGCGATGGATGTTGTAGGGTTAACCTTGAACTCATCTTGATCCTGACCTGGTAGGATTAAACAGAAATCGCATTCGGATTCAGCAACCGCCAAAACATTGATCGTGAGCTTATGAGGTCAAACGAACCCGGATTAGAATTCAACAACCTCTTAAATCTAAAGTTACCATGACTTAGTTTTTTAGCGATGAATTTTGTAGATTTGACCTCAAACTGACCTTAGTCCTGACCTGATGTAGTAAAATGGACACCGAATTCGGATTCAGCGACCTCAAAAACATAAGGTCCTGTGTAATTATTTGTTGAAGAAGAAAGACAGGGTTCAATTACAAATTTATTAAGTGTTATTTATATAATCAACTGTAACTATTGCAATTAAACTTATATAGGTCAAACTAGCCGAATATTAAAAATCAGAATTGCTGTAACGATACTCTTGGCATTTTAATAATGAATTTGATTTTGATTTCAAAAACATTCAAATATTACCCACAGCAAAAATATGTATGAACGACGTATTATTAACTATATTTTTTTAAACAAATTTCGAAAGATTTCAGTTAACTTACACGATTACTATTACACACTATTACACTATTACTAATTGTAAAAAAATAATTACTTTTGTTAAAACCTTTTGAAAAAGGTACACATGATACATAAACGTAAAGGATTTAGACAGGATTTTTTAATAAGATAAATTTTGAATTCTAAATATACCAAACTATCGCTTTCAGTGGCATGCATCTTAAGTCTTCTGTTCCGCGACATGCCAATGTCCGCCCATGCCAACCAGACTTTGCAAGCAGTTTGCTTGTGAATTCCCCTTCATGCTGTTTTTTCAAATGCGCTCTATAAGAAACTCATTTAAGTCTCTACATTTGAGCCACAACATAAGTGAACCCCAAGTTTTTTCTATGAGCATAGTATAACTCCCCACTTTCCAGATCACTAAAAAACCTACCCCAGTTTAATATCAAAAATAATAATTTAAAGATGAGTATATTTTACAACGAAATTATTAAATTTTCAACTAAATATGATCAACTTTCAACGAAACAGAATTTTAACTAAAATGAGACCTATGGTGGTTTTATTTCTAAAGTAAACTAGAATGCACATATTTTTTTAAGATTATTATAAGTTTATAGCTGTAATTTGTTTAAATATTGTTTTTGACAAAACAAAATAAGTAAAGCGTATTATATTTTGTTATTGTTTGTTCTATATTTTAGTTTTATTTTTCCCTTTAGTTTTATATGATTTAAAAAACTTTCTTTCGTATCCACCTTTTTGACTCGTCTCATACATAGCTTATAAAGGAATTGTTAAATAAAATTTTTAGATCTTTTTAATAACAACAATTTCAATTTCAGACATATTTACTTCCTTGACGCTATATCATCACTTTACCTCACTAGGGAATAAAGCGAATTTCAGTTCTTCTTACGTGAGATCGTCCAATGAGCAACGACATCGAGCTCAGCATCCCGACCTGTTGCGCATGCGTTTAGCAGAACTCGTACCAAAAGTTACCTGTAACTTGTCATAAATTTCCGTAAATTACCATAAATTTAAAGTTAAGGACGGACAACTGTCACCTCGTTTCAAAATTGATTGAAGAACATTTACATGAAAAACACACTTATGTTCAATATTTTTGATTGCGTGCCTTTCTACGGCTTTGTTACTTAATTTTTCCGTCCAGTTATGCAACTAATCCATTTCCTATATCATAAACAAAATTTTAACTTTGAGCTCGGTTGTTGTATAGAATATAGTACGTGACAAGGGGATAGGCAATTTATAGACTCGTGTGAATGCCGCCCTCGCTTCGCGCGTGCGGCAACCTTTCACACTCATCTGAATAGATATTTTTATTTGTAATAATATCTGGTCATCAAATTAAGTTATATCGTTAATAATTAAAAATCAATCCTGATAAGAAAGTACATCAAGAGAATTCAAAAGATTGTATTGATGCGATTTTCAACTGCACATGTACCAAAAACGCTTGATCGCATTTAAAATTATATAATATACACTTGCAATATTATGCTGGTATTACATTTTCCAGGGAGTTAGGTATTTTTTTCTTACAAATTAATTTGGTTTTAAAGAGAGCAAAAAAGTTTTTTAAAATTGATCTATACTAATATTTATAGTATTTATTGATTTCAAATCGGCTCGCGCTGTTCCGCACATGCGCGCTTGAAAATGTGAATAGCCATCTATCGGATATGAGCGAACTAAAAAGGAGCCCTCTAAAAGAGTTCTATTTGAGTCTCAGTTTTAAATAATACCAACTTTTACTTGAGCCGCAACATTGCCGAAACCTCAGTTTTTGCTGTGTGGATGATCGATTGATGGGCTAATATTAAATAAATTTAAATTAGAGTAAAGTCAAATTTAAAGTCATATTTAACGTTAAATAATGAAGTTAACAAACAGAATGTTTTAAATTAAAACCATGAATCAAACAACCTTATTTGGGCAACCACCGTTTAGTGCTTCTACTGTATTCTAGAAAAAGGTTCTTTTTACACAAAAACAAATTTCCAAAAAAAGAAACCAAAATGTCGCTTTTGTTGACAAAAAAAAATTTTTCAATACAATTGAAAAAAAAAATTATGAAGGAAGGGGACAGAGGGGCAAAATAAAATAACATGGTTAGAGGTAACTTGTAGATTGAAATTCTTAATTATTTCGAATTCTGTTAGTTTAGAAAGATTATGTAACGAGTTTACAACTGACGCGTGGAAGCGATTTTCGAATTGTTATTCTGGTTTTCTATTTAAGGCTTGAGAGGAAATTTTCATGCTCGTTAATGATCGACGCATCCCACTCGTCATTATTATAATGATCATAATAAAAAATTAAAAAAATAAAAATGCTGTCATTATCTGTGAAGGACAATCTTGATACGAACAGCGGCGTTATTTCACATAAGTGTGAGATAACAGCTACTTATGTATATACTTGTAATCTGGTGGTCCAATGGCATATTCCTCAGACACAGTTGTTAAATACGTTATTTAGGAAACAATAATCAGTTCTTTCTATAGTTTGCAAAAATGAGGATGTTTTATACTTTCCTTTTCACTTTGGCGGTTATCGTAAATTCCATTGGTAAATATGATAATATAATATGCATCTAGTCATCTAATAGCTATTCACATATTTTATTTATTAGTATTTATTTATAAGTATCATTTCTTTGATTTCTTACTTTTAAATGAGATACCTACATTCAATCTGTTATTTTCAATTTAAAAAAAACTATTCTGGCATCCCACCAGCGGTATCATTTTAGTCAATGATGACGTCTTATATATACGTGGCCATTCTATCCTTATCAGCAATGTTAAAGCGGCAAAGTATGACTGAATTCGAGCTACAAATTTTCGAATAGAAATAGAGAACCCAAAACAACAGTAGCAATCATTTATTTTCAAACAAGAAGAAATATAGGAATCAAAATAATTTTTAGGTTGAAGCTTTAATAAGATTTTGAATCTTATAAATAAGATACAGCCTTTACTTATATCTGCATAAAATAAAGATTAAATACTAATACACTAAACTCTCGCTTTCCGTCACCCCGATCTCCGCCTTCCTAAGGCTAAAATTGAAAACGAGTTAGGCGGCCCTTACTGTTCACGTTTCTATCCCTCTAAAAATAGTCCAAGGCCATTTGAAAGCTAACCCCCGATACTCAAATGAAAGCGAGATTTTTGTGTAATTGAAAAGCAAGCTTCCACATCTCTAAAAATGCTGTACTAACAAAAAAATCAGGACAGTACTGCAATTTAATCAATAAAAAAATCGAATTCAATATTTTTTTCTTGTCCTTAAAATGAAATTTTGCTCAAAAACATTTAAATTCAATCGTACTCGATAAGGCGATATAGCTGTTTTCAAATACTTACCATATTTGGCTATATCCTTTCCTTTTTTTTAAATTTTCAATGTTTTTTTTTAGGAGCGGAAACAAAACAACCTGTACAAAACTCCTGTCGATCTGTCTCTTTTCGTATCTTGCTTGTCTGACCACAAAGTGGAGTTATACTTTTTCATTAGTTTTTTGCAATAAAACTTTAACTTTTTCATTTTTTTTAAACAAATTCGAAAAATTTGCTCATACAATCTTGTAGGCTCTTAAAAAATAATTTTTTTTCTTTTCTTGACATTTTCTCATATCATGCTTTGCTTGGCTTCAAATGTTTAATTTGTTGTTTTTTTTTTAATTTAAGAAAATGCTCTAACCTTGTACATTTTTATCAAAAATAGGTGGATAAAATCTAGATCATTGTTTTTCGTTCTTTAAACTGTGTGCCTAAGCACAATCGAATCCGATTAGTCTTTCGAATGTTATCCGGTATATAGACGACAATGAGAACAAAAACAATAACGGCAACGACGACAAGTCAAGTGCCATATTCTCGGCCACGTAAAATATAATTTCAGTCGTTCACGAAAAGTGCGATTATTTTTACCAGGAATCTCAAAAAAGTGCAATGTTTTTAAACATCCATGCTAATGCCCTGATTGCTAGACCGACTTTATTAATACTTTTATGTTCTGTGGTACTTACGAAATTGAAAAGCAGCATTTAAGGTTGTTTCCTATGACTCGCAATGAAAACATACACTCGTTAATAATAATAATAGAAATCTTAAACAATTCGCCTTATTTTTAACCGAAAAAGAAGAGTTTTTTCTGTAATAGCTTCAATTATCAATGTAAAAAGGTATACTTAAAACAACAATATTATTTTTACCAACAAAGATACATTTCCATCCTGATAGTAGAACCTGAATTTTTTTTCAATTTTCCACCAAACTAACAACAGATGTATCTTTAATAAAATAGAATAATTTTTCAACAAAATGAATTAATTAATTTACTACAATAATTACACCATTTTTAACTCAATATTTAAATTTTCAGACTACAAAAATATTTTCTATGAAGTCTTTGAGTTTTTTAATATTAAAAAAAATGTTTTTCAAAACATTTAATTAAAAATTACTAACTTTCTCTTAAAGGGAAATAATCATTTTCTATTGCAGGTTGCACATGTATCTAAGAAAGTTTTACATACGGTGTCCTATTTATAAGATAATAAGTAAAGTTAACAAAGTTACGTACAGCATACTCACGAAATATTATGACCAAATTAAAAGGTAAAGCTCTGAATTAAGTTGAATTTAAACACGGCGAGCCCTAACAATTTTCAACTTGAAAATTTTGAGGCTTAAATCTTCTTTACAGAATTTCGAAATGCGTGCAATTCAATTATTTATATGGAATATTTGAAATGAATCTTTGGTTAGTGTTATTTGCCAGTATCAACTAGGTGAAAAACATTGTCAAACAATTGAAAATTTTAAAAACTCTTCGTTTTATGGAGTTTTTATATTGCAGAAAATCTTTGATTGTCGTTAAGATTATCAAAACGTTCATGCACTCTTGTGCAAACTTCGCGTCACTCTAATTGAATCATTAGAAAGGTGCTTTCGACGAAGAACCATTTAATTCAGCCAAAGATATTAGACATAATTAGGCTAATAAAAAAATGTATATTTCTTCTTGCAGAATGCAGTTCACAATCGGACGGTACTCCTCATAGAAAACGTAATCATCGTCCTTCTTCTTCTTCTGCTGGCAAAGAGCATTCAACTAATCAGACTTATCGAGAGGAGGTTCAGGTTCGTACCAGGTCCAGGTCTCCTGCTAGAATGCCTTCGTCTGTGAAAATACTTGGATATTCACTGGAACAACTTGGATACCTTCGGCTCATTCCTCATTCTAATGAGAGCCTTGAGTTCGAATTTCGAAGATGCATTTTTCCTGTCGGTAAACGAATTAGAATAAAAACAGAAGACAGTACCTGGGTGCCCGTGCCTAACCGAGAGCATATTGGATTATCAACATCCAATGGTGAAGTTTTTGCAATACTCGAGGATACTGGGATTCTCCGTGGAATATATACGACAAATATACATCATTCGAGAATAAAAATAAATATTATAAGCGGCGAATTTGAAATAATGACCCCCGATGAAATGAGGGCTTGTCCATTAGGGATAGGCAAAAGATATCCAATATTCTCAAACAGTTTTGGTAAAACTTTTGCAAATTACGACTCCTTACAGTCTGTATGGATTTCTCATGGAGAACCTGAGGAGTCTCCTCTTCATGCCAGATCCAGGTCTCTTCCGGGCAGGCCTTCTTCTGATCGAGTACTTGGATTTGAAATAGAACAACTTGGTTATGTTCGGCTCATTTCTTGCACAAATCCCAACCAGCGATTTGAATTCCGAAAATACATTTTTCCTGCAGGTAAACCAATTCGAATGAGAATAGACAACATGAGCTATTTATTTGAGCCAAACCAAGAATATTTGGTATTGTCAAAATCTAATGGTGATGTTTTTGCAATAATGGAGTCTGGTGATACGCTTCGTGGAATATATCTAACGGATAAGTCTTCTTCGCGAATAAAGATAAATATGTTTAGTGGCGAAATTATTAAATTGACCCCAAACGAAATCAAGGGTTTTCCGGTAGGCAAGAATAACCCAATCTTCCCTAACAGTTTTATTAAAGCTTTTTCAAATTACGATTCACTACATCCGGAAAGGAATCCCGATGAGCAACGTAATCTTGGTTCTTCTTCTTCGGACAGACAATATTCACCTGAACTGACTATTCCTGAGCAGCCACTTCCTCATGCCAGGTCCTATTCTCCTCCGGGCAGGCCTCCTACCGATGAAGTACTTGGACATTCACTTTCAAAACTTGGATATATTCGGCTTATTCCTCTAGAAAATCAGAACCAGCGATTTGAATTTCGAAGATATGTTATTCCTGGCAATAAACAAATTCGATTACTGATAGGACGTTCCTATGTCCCCGTGCCTACCCGAGAATATATTGTGCTATCAACATCCAATGGTGACGTTTTTGCAATACTCGAGTATACTGGGTTTCTTCGTGGAATATATAGTTCAAAGACGGGTCATTCGAGGGTAAAAATGAACATGATAAGCGGTGCAATTGAAAGAATGACCGAACTTGAAAAGGTGGAATCTCATGTTGGTCAAAAATTCCCAATCTTTCCACGTTGGTTTCATGAGGAAGTTTCAACTGAAGATTCTCTGCAGCATGTGTATCATTAATTCGACAGAAAATGGGTAAACTAAAATATAATATTTTCTGTTATCCTTAGTCCGATCGAAATTAAATTTTAAGATTTAAATAAAAACGTATTATGACTACCAGGGCTCCGTTCCTTTTACCTTTTGCTAATACCCATAAAGCCATTCCAATTTTCTTTCTATGAAAATGTAAAATGTAGATAAAAAGGCAAAAATTTTATAAAGGAAGAAATAAAAATCAAACTCAAATTTCCGATTTAATTTTTTTACACAAAAAAGGACTTAAATTTTTTTTAAATAGGTTTATAATTTTTTGGATTTTCAGAGAAATTAATGGACTGCATTTAACTTTCAGAGATATTGTTTTTGCACACAAGCAGTGAGACACTGTGGCGCGAAATTATTGAGCATACTTAACGATCAAATATAGAACGCAATCATTGATTAATTTTAGATTCTGTTACTAAAAAATAATGTCATACAAAAATGTCAAATAAAATTAGGATATCTTTATCGATTATTTGATTTTAAGGTAGTAATTTGTATATAAAATTACTTCATAAATTTAAATTCTTTTCTTAAAGAAACCGGACAACTCTGATAATTCCTATTAAAAAAGATTAATAACGACAATGCATTTTAGAGACAAATTTAATGCGTAAGTTTTTAGTCAAAATATGGAGCAGTTCAGTTTTTATCAAAGAAAGTTAAATTTTTATGAATAATTCAATAATTTAATTCCTAACAACAAAAAAGTTAAGTTTACAATGACAAATTAAATCGTTTAATTTCGAACTCACTCGCTGTTTCATAAACTTAAAAACACTTTTTATGTTCCAAAGAATTTAAAAAATTCTAAAATTTTAATTCAATTTTTAAGCATTTCTTTAAATTTAAAATAGTGACTATATTATATTTCAATTAACCTAAAAGGATCTTAAAAGATATAATCAAATTTCTTTAAAAATGTTCAGATATGATGATTTATTATGGAAAAAAACTCGAAAGGAAAATAGGGGTTTTTACTCAGACGTGTATTTAGAATCTCATTCCGCGCTAAGAAGATACAGTGTTTTTTTTACTAAATAAATGAAAGATTATAGTTTCAAATTTGTCATCAGCACATTTTTCCTGTCATATATACGCAAACGTTGCATTCAAAAGTTAAATTTGCTCAAATAAATCAAAAAAGCCGAACGATGTTTACCATATGTTTTTGGGGTCGTTCAATCCGAATCCGAGGTCCAGAAAACCTTACCTCGTCAGGTTTTTGACATAACATTAAAAAAACTCATAAAATTTTGTTTTCGATTCCAGGGTTCAGACAAATGTTTATTATATATTTTTAAAGTGGCTAAATGTGAATCCTAGGTCCAAAAGCCCTCAGCACGTCAGGGTTCTGGCATAACCTCAAAAAACCTCATTTTTTTGAGTCCGGAAGTCAGACCATATTTTATACATATTTTTAGGATCGCTGAATGTTAATCCGGGGTTTAAAAAACCCAAGACGGCAGGTATCCTACATAACCTCAAAAAACTTCATCAAACTTTTTTTTCGAGTCTGGGGCTCAGACCATGTTTATCATATGTTTTTGGTGTCACTGAATCTGAATCCGCAGTCAAAAATACTGCTGCACGTAAGGGTTTTTTGATTTTTGAAGAATCTCATAAAAATGTATTCATGCGACTAACGTGTATGTGCATCCATGGCAATCTTGCTGTCGAGCGAGGTCTCGACATTTTCAAGGCAAGACAAGACGAGCCTTACGCGCTGGCTTGAATTGATCGTCTCTACCCACTGCCTTGGGACGTTCCTAGGACGTCCTATGTAAGTCCACTTAACGTCTCTAAGACGTCCAATGTCCTAACGATGTCCTAAAGACGTTTTAAGGACATTGACGCTCTTGGGACAACTTTCGGACTGACATCAGACGTCTTGACAGCATCCATAGGATATCCAAAAGATATGTTATTAAACACGTGTCTAAGATGTCCCAAAGACGTCTCTATGACATCCTTGAATTTTTTCCCACTGGGTAGTCTTCTTTGAAATTGCCGAGGCCTTAGAATGCAAGGCCTTGCCTTGGCCTTCTCTTGGCGCTATGAGTTTGCACTTCCAGATATGGGAAAACCCGCAATCTAAGACGCTAGCCTCCCCGGCCATTCCAATTTAAAAAAAAAATTTTAATTAAAGACTTGTAAATATTAAATTCAGAATCTAAAAGTTTTCACAAAACCCGGGATATGTGATTTTTCTAAAAAAGTTGAAAAATTGAATACACATAATGTATGAAGCAGACCAAATCCATCTTAAATCAAACAGCTTCTAGTTTTACGCTTGCAGTCGCAGAATTCGCGGGAGCCAAATGCGATTTTTTAAATAAAATTAGGTGCTAAATATTTTTACGATTTTCCAAACAAAACAAAAGATCGGAAGAAGTTATGCGCATTTTAATTTTGTGCTTTGTAATTCAAACAACCCAACATCTTTTATTTAAGCATCTATAACTTTCGATCTAATGAAAACATTTCTCGTGTTTTTTTATTTTAATAGAATTTACAGTCTTCTTTCGTAATCCACCAGAAAAATGAGAAAAGTTTTTAAAATAATACAATTGCGACGGTTTTCTCTGAAAAAATTAAAAGTCAATTTTCTCAAAAAATCTTCGCCTAAATAAATAATAAATGTGTCTAATAAATATGGTGGTCAGGAGTATTGTTCTTATACAAGAGAATCCTATGAAAAATAACTATTGTTCTTTAGCGATATCTTTAATTTTGTACAATGCAAATTAAAAAACTACATTTTAAGCAAAAAGTATTCTCCTGGCATTCAGAATTGACTTAGCAGGCACAAAGCTAATGCGGTGTCTTCCCTCCATAAGCTGAAATTGCGAAAAGAATATGGGAGGAAATAAAAGATTTTGGGGTTTTCCATAAAATCCTTTTTCATTTCTATTAACAAGTTTTAAAAACATGCAAAAAATATTTTTTGGAACGCCCTGCTCATTTTATTCTTCAATATATTGTTCAAAAGGTTCTCCTAATAGGTAATAGAAAAAACGCATCCTATCAGATTTATGCAGGCTAAACTGTTTTTGGGGCCGGGGGAATTT
>JAAAKG020146319.1:0-10694 GCA_010014905.2 Druon quercuslanigerum
ATGATTAATATATTAAGAGTTTGGTATTTTTCCACGAATATGATCTATTTTTTACAAATTTTACGAAGAATATCTTTCCCATGATTTTTTTGCTATGATGCTCTGCAAATTTACTTGAATATTGATTATATAAACAATTAAGATAAAAAAATGAGTAGTTTTCCGTTTTTTCTTCGATTAAATGTGTTTGCCGACTCCAACAAGAATGTCTATCCAATCAGTGTTTATATGTTGCTTTGTAAATTTACAAGAACAATTTAAATTGAAAAAATTAAGAGTTTGGTATTCTTCTACAAATAATCTTAATTTTTTAAATATTTAACCAAGAATATCTTTTCGCTTAATGGTTTTATATGATAATTTGCGAACTTAAATGCATGTTAATTATTTAAACTATATCGAATACAAAATTAAGGGTTTTGCCTTTTTTAAAACCATTATATGTGTTTACGAAGTAAACTAATAATGTCTATCCGATGAATCTTTTCTATGCTGTTTTGTCAATTTACAAGAACTGTTCATTTTTTGAACAATTTAAAATGAAAAATTAAGAGTTCGGTATTTTTTTACGAATAATCTAATTTTTTTTACAGAATTAACTAAGAATATCTTACCGATGAATTTATTTATACGTAACTTTGCAAATTTTTACAAGAATATTGTTATTTAAAATGTTTCGATTAAAAAACTAAGAGTTTGGCCTTTATAATACGATTATATGTATTTGCGGAGTAAAGTAATAATGGGTTTGAGATAAGTCGTTTCAATGCTGCTTTGAAAATTTACAAGAACTGTTAATTTTTTAAACAATTTAGATTAAAAATTAAGAGTTTGGTATTTTTCTACGAATAATCTCACTTCTGTACCGAAAGTTACTAAGAATATCTTACCAATGATTTTTTTTATGGTAATTTGCAAATTTTTACAAGAATATTAATTACTTCAACTATTTCGGTTAAAAAAATAAGAGTTTGGCCTTTAATCTGCAATTAAATGTGTTTAAGGAGCAAGCTAACAATGCCTTTTCGATATTTTTTTTCTATTTTGCTTAGAACATTTACAACGACTATTAATTATTTAAATAATTTCCTTTAGAAAATTAAGAGTTTTTTATTTTTTCTACGAATACGCTCAATTTTTTACAGATTTTACTAAAAATATCTTTCCGATGATTTTGTTTTCATGGTAATTTGCAAATTTACAAGAATATTAATAATTTGAACTATTTCGATAAAAAAAGTAAAAGTTTGGCCTTTATACTACGATTATATGTATTTACGGACTAAAGCAATAATGTCTATAAGATAAGTCTTTTCTATGCTGTCTTCTAAATTTACAAGAACTGTTAATTTTTTTAACAATTTAGATTGAAAAATGAAGAATTTGGTATTTTTCTTGGAATAATCTCACTTTTTTACCGAAATTAACTAAGAATATCTTACCGATGATTTTCTTTCTATGGTACGTTGCAAATTTTTACAAGCATGATAATTATTTAAACTATTTCGATTAAAAAATTAGGACTTTGGCCTTTATTCTACAATTAAATGTGTTTACTGAGTAAGCTAAGAATGAGTTTCCAATGATTTTTTTCTTTTTTGCTTAGTACATTTACAATGACTATTAATTATTTAAATAAATTCAATTAAAAAATTAAGATTTTTGTATTTTTTCTACGAATAAGCTCAATTTTTTACAGATTTCACTAAAAATATCTTCCCGACGATTTTGTATTCATTGTAATTTGCACATTTACAAGAATATTAATAATTTAAATTATCTCGATTAAAAAGTTAAGAGTTTGGCCTTTTTATACGATTATATGTATTTACGGAATAAAGAAATAATGTCTATCCGATTTATTAATTATAAGAACTGTTATTTTTTCGAACAAAATAGATTAAAAAATTAAGAGCTTGGTATTTTTTTACGAATAATCTCACTTTTTTTTAGAATTAACTAAGGATATCTTATCGATGATTTTGCTTTTATGGTAATTTGCACATTTTTACAAGAATATTAATTATTTAAACTATTTCGATTAAAAAAATAAGAGTTTGGCATTTATTATACGATTAAGTTAGTTTACAGAGTATGTTAAGAATGTCTTTCCGATAAGTCATTTCTATATTGTCTAGTCCATTTACAACGAATATTGATTATTTAAATAATTTCTATTAAAAAGTTAAGAGTTTTGTATTTTTTCTACAAATAAGCTCAATTTTTCACAGATTTCACTAAAAATATCTTTCCAATAATTTTGTTTTTATGGTAATTTGCAAATTTACAAGAATATTGATAATTTAAACTATTTCGATTAAAAAAGTAAAAGTCTGGACTTTTTTCTACGATTGTATGTATTTACAGAATAAAGTAATAATATCTATCGGATGAGTCTTTTCTATGCTGCTTTGTCAATTTACAAGAACTTTCAAGTTTTTGAACAATCTAGATTGAAAAATTAAGAGTTTGGTGTTTTCTACGAAGAATCTAATTTTTTGTACAGAATTAACGAAAAATATCTTACCGATAATTTTGTTTCTATGGCACTCTGCAAATTTTTACAAGGATATTTATTATTTAAACTATTTCCATTAAAAAATTAAGAGTTTGGCCTTTATTCTATGATTAAATGTGTTTACGGAGTAAGCTAAGAATGCCTTTTTGATAAGTATTTTCTATATTGCTTAGCACATTTAAAACGAATATTAATTATTTAAATAATTTCTATTGAATAATTAAGAGTTTTGTATTTTCTTAAGAATAAGCTCAATTTTTGACAAAAAGAACTAAGAATATCTTAAGAATAATTTCGATTCTATTGTAATTTTCAAATTTATAAGAATATTAATAATTGAAACTATTTCAATTAAAAATTAAGAGTTTGGCCTTTTTTCAACGATTAGATGTATTTACTGAGAAAAGTAATAATGTATATCCGATGAGTCTTTTTATGCTACTTTGTAAATTTACAAGAACTGTTAATTTTTTTAACAATTTAGATTGAAAAATTAAGAGTTTGGTATTTTTCTACGAATTAGCTCAATTTTTTACAGATTTCACTGTAAATATCTTTCCAATGATTTTGTTTTTATGTTAATTTGCAAATTTACAAAAATATTCATAATTGAAACTACTTTAATTAAAAAAGTAAGAGTTTGGCCTTTTTTCTCCGATTATATGGATTTACGCAGAAAAGTAATAATGTCTATCCGGTAAGTTTTTTCTATGCTGCTTTGTAAATTTACAAGAACTGTTAATTTTTCTAACAATTTAGATGGAAAAATTAAGAGTTTGGTATTTTTCTACGAATTATCTCACTTTTTTACAGGAATAACTAAGAATATCTTACCGATAATTTACTTTCTGTGGTTCTTTGCAAATTTTCACAAGAATATTAATTATTTAAGCTATTTCGATAAAAAAATTAAGAGTTTGGCCTTTATTCTATGATTGAGTGTATTTACAGAGTAAGCTAATAATGCCAATTCGATGATTTTTTTTCTATTTTGCTTAGTAAATTTACAACGACTATTAATTATATAAACAATCTCTATTAAAAAATGAAAAGTTTTGTATTTTCTCTACGAATAAGCTCAATTTTTTACAAATTTCACTAAAAATATCTTAACGATGATTTTATTTTTATGGTAATTTGCACATTTACAAGAATTTTAATAATTTAAACTATTTCGATTAAAAAATTAAGAGTTTGGCCTTTTTCTAGGATTATATGTATTTACGAAATAAAGCAATAATGTCTATCTGATTTATTAATTACAAGAACTGTTATCTTTTCGAGCAAATGAGATTTAAAAATTAGGAGTTTGGTATTTTTCTACGAATAATCTCACTTTTTTTACAGAATTAACTAGGAATATCTTACCGATGATTTTGCTTCTATGATACTTTGCACACTTTTACAAAAATATTAATTATTTAAACTATTTCGATTAAAAAATTAAGAGTTTGGCCTGTATTACACGATTAAATTAGTTTACGGAGTAAGTTAAGAATGTCTTTCCGATAAGTCTTTTCTATATTGTTTGGTCCATTCACAACGACTATTGAATATTTGAATAATTTCTATCAAAAAGTTAAGAGTTTTATATTTTTTCTACAAATAAGCTCAATTTTTCACAGATTTTACTAAAAATATCTTTTCCATGATTTTGTTTTCATGGTAATTTGCAAATTTACAAGAATATCAATAATTTAAACTTTTTCAATTTAAAAAAGTAAGAGCTTGGCCTTCATACTACGATTAAATGTGTTTACGGAGTAAGCTAAGAATGCCTTTCCGATGATATGTTTTCTATGCTACTTTAGAAATTTACAATTATTAATTATTTGAATCATATCAAATAAAAAATTAAGAGTTTGTCCTTTTTTCTACGATTATATGAAGTTACGGAGTAAATTAATCTATAAAATAAGCCCTTTCTATGCTGCTGTTTAAATTTACAAGAACTGTTAATTTTTTGAACAATTTAAATTGAAAAATTAAGAGTTTGGTATTCTTCTACGAATAATCTTAATTTTTTAAAGATTTAACGAAGGATATCTTTCCGATTATTTGTTTTATATGATAATTTGCAAATTTATATGCATGCTAATTATTTAAATTATATCGATTAAAAATTAAGGGTTTTGCCTTTTTAGTACTGTTATATGTGTTCACGAAGTAAACTAATAATGTCTATCCGATGAGTCTTTTCTATGCTGCTATGTCAATTTACAAGAACTGTTAATTTTTTGAACAATGTAGATTGAAAAATTAAGAGTTTGGTGTTTTTCTGCGAATAATCTCACTTTTTGTACAGAATTAACTCAGAATATGTTACCAATGATTTTTTTTTTATTGTACTTTGCACATTTTTACAAGAATAATAATTATTTAAACTATTTTGATAACAAAAAGTAAGAGTTTGGCCTTTAATCAACAATTAAACGTGTTTACGGAGTAAGCTGAGAATGCCTTTCCGGTAAGACTTTTCTATATTGCTTAGTACATTAACAACGATTATTAATTATTTAAATAATCTCTATTTAAAATTTAAGAGTTTTGTATTTTTTCTACGATTTTGTTTTCATGGTAATTTGCACATTTACAAGTATATTAATAATTTAATCTATCTCGATTAAAAAATTAAGAGTTTGGCCTTTTTTCCACGATTTTATATATTTACGGAATAAAGTAATAATGTCTATCCGATTTATTAATTACAAGACTGTTATTTTTTCGGACAAATTAGATTAAAAAATTAAGAGTTTCGTATTTTTCTACTCAATTCACCATTTTAAATCCTATTGCGCGCTATTCTCATATGTCCATTTAGTATTATCTGGTACCATTTATGTCAATGTCAATGTCAATTTCCAGTTCAGTGGCTTGTTTTTGTTTCGTCATGATATAAAAAAATATAAAAATATAAAAAAATGTAATTTTTATTATTTTTGAAGCCTCTTTTGATCTTAACACGGTTTAAATCATTAATTAATTTATTTTATTATAATTTATTTATTTATTAGTTTTGCAATTTAAATATTGTAAAGAAATAATAGTCCTTGTAAATTTACAAAGCAACATAGAAAACACACATTGGATAGACATTCTTAGTGGACTCCGTAAACCCAATTTAATTGTAGAAAGAAAGGAAAAGTCTTAACTTTTCAATCTAAATTGTTTAAATAATTATTATTCAAGTATATTTGCAAAGCTTTACAGCAAAAAAATCATCGAAAAGATATTCTTAGTTTAGTGCCTAAACACAATTAATCGTAGAATAAAGGCCAAACTCTTAGTTTTTTAATCGAAATGGTTTAAATCATAAATATTATTGTAAATTTGCAAAGTAATATAGAAACAAAATCATCGGAAAGATATTTTTAGTGAATTCTGTAAAAAATTGGAACATTTGGATTATAAACGTTATATGAATAGCTTCTCACTATGGTAATAGCTTCAACTGCAACACTTAGCAACACTGCTCCAACCTCATCTCCGATAAACACAGCAACTCGTCGTGGTCCCCATCCAGAAGAAAAGTCATAACAGGAAAGAAGCAAGAAAGGCCATAGAAGGAAACCTCTCTTAAAATTTTAAAATAACAATAAATTATTGTCCTTCATTATTTATTGCAACACTGCTCCAACCTCATCTCCGATAAACACAGCAACTAGCCGTGGTCCCCATCCAGGAGAAAAGTCATAACAGAAAAGAAGCAAGAAAGGTCATATGAGGAAACCTTTCTCAAAATTTAAAAATAAAAATAAATTATTGTCCTTCATTATTTATTGCAACACTGCTCCAACCTCATCTCCGATAAACACAGCAACTAGCCGTGGTCCCCATCCAGGAGAAAAGTCATAACAGAAAAGAAGCAAGAAAGGTCATATAAGGAAACCTTTCTTAAAAATTTAAAATAAAAACGGATTTGAGTTTTGATAATGATGCCGATATAATTTTTCTAAATCACAAAATTTATTCATTTACTGCTGTAGAACCAATACTAAGCAAAGTTTCCCTTTCACTGTTAACAACATATTAACACCTTTTACTAAATGTTGAATTGTGTCAATTATAGGAAGAACTGTCAATTACAGAATTAATTTTGATTAAACTTGTTATTTGTAGGTACTCTCGATTCGACCTTTGGAAATATATTCAGAAGTCCGCAAGCCGCAATGCTAACGACGCCACAAGCGACACGAGATAACAAACACTGGACCATCGACGCTCCTGTTCATTACAATAATGATCTCATTGGTTCATCAATTTGTTTACATATCCAGGTTTGTACAACTCACTGTTCGCTAATCTAACTCAATAGAACTTTTGTACCACTGAATTTTAAGTTTGAAATCTAATCACTCTAATTTTAATACTGATTTGAAAATTATTTTAAACGATCAGTGGGCTAACACTGCTGGAAGACAAAAGAAAGAGATTCTATTTTTCCGGTCCATCTTTTTTAATTTTCTCTTCTGTATCTCATCCTATCTTACATTTATCAAGGTCTATCTTTTTCAATCCATTTCTATATTTAAAATTTTTTTTTAAATATAAATTCTTGTCTATCTTTTTTAATCTCTTCTTCATCCAATTCTATACTAGGTCTAATCCTCTCTTCAATATTTTATACTATTCTTTAACTATCCACATCAATAACTTACTGTCTATTTGACAATTTAAATTCTTCTCTATCTTTTTTAATCTCCTCTTTTGTATGCTACATCTAATTATGTCTACACTTTTCTAACTCACTGCTAATCGAACTTCTCCTCTATCTTCTTTAATCTCCTCTTCTCTATTTTTTCATATCCTTCATCGAGCGACGGTAATATTTGTTTATTTTTTTGTCGATTTCAATTCCCGTCTATCTTCTTTAATCAGCTCTTCTCTATCTGAGCATATCCTTCTTCTATAAACGTTTATATTTTTCTATCCCTTTGTTAATAGAAATTTACTTCTTTCTTTTTACATTTTTATCCATAATAAGAAGGTATCAGTTTCATGCGAAAACGTCTTTTGCGGATTTCATCAAATTTTTAAATTTTTACGTCGGTGTCTGTCTGTCTGTCCGGCACACAGTGTAAGCAAAAGCACGTTTTTTTTTCGGGTAAAAATGGACTGGCAGTGCAATTCTCACCGGATTTTTATTTTTTTTAATTGACCAAAAGGCTTGCAGGTATATCATTTAATTGTGCAATTGTTATTTTGAATTTAAGGAAATTTGTTATTTAACAACAAACTTACAACTTTTTGTTGTTAAACTTTTCCATGATATCATTTCTTCTAAGACTTTATTTTCATTTAAGAAGGTCATGAATCAATATAAAAACTAACTACAAATAATTTTTAAGTCGGTTAGAGTTATAACAAAATTTTGGATAATGTTATAAACAATTTAATTAACAAAAGTCATTTTTTCGTGAATTGCAATGATTATCTAATTTTGACCTATAGCTTCTGTGTAAAGTATCTCAGATAATGATGTGGTCTTAAAATTAATTAAGAATAGCTAATAATCGCAAATTATTTAAACAATTTAAAAAAAATGCACATTTTGACCATTTTTTAATGAAAAGGCTTGATTTTTACGGAATCAACTTAAAATATTTTTTCTAAAACTCCTCGCTATCATATTTTTTATAGTGACCAAATTTTTATTATTTAAACAACTTTTATAAACAAATGCACATTTTGACCATTTTTTGATGAAAAGGCTTGTTTTTTTGCGAAATAAATTTAAAATATTTTCGCTAAAACTCCTCGCTATCATATTGTTTATAGTGACCAAATTTTTATTATTTAAACAAATTTGATAAATAAATGCACATTTTGCCCATTTTTGATGAAAAGGCTTGATTTTTTTTTGCGGAATCAACTTAAAATATCTTTCCAAAAAATCTTCGCTATCATATTTTCTATAGTGATTAAATTTTTATTATTTAAACAAATTTTATAAACAAATGCACATTTTCCACATTTTTTTATGAAAAGTCTTGATTTTGTTGTTGCATAATCAACTTAAAATGTTTTCCTAAGGCTCCTTGCTATGATATTTTTCATAGTAACCAAAAAAACTGTAATTATTTAAACAATTTTTATAAGCAATGGCACATTTTGACCATTTTATGATAACATAGCTTAATTTTGTTACGGAATCAATTAAAAATGCTTTTCCTAAGACTTTTGGCAATAATATTTTAATAGTGACTGAAAAACTGTTCTTATTTAAACAATTTTTATGAACAAATGCACATTTTTCCCATTTTTTGATGAAAAGGCTTGATTTTTTTGCGACATAAACATAAAATGTTTCGCCTAAGACTCTTTTCTTTTATATTTTTCATAGTGACCAAAAAAGTCTAATTATTTAAACAATTTTTATAAACAATTGCACATTTTGTCCATTTTATGATAACATAGCTTAATTTTTTTACGGAAGAAACTTAAAGTGTTTTTCCTAAGACTCCTCGCAATCATCTTTTTTATATTGACCAAAAAATTGTTCTTATTTAAACAATTTTTATAAAAAAATGCACATTTTGACCATTTTTGGATGAAAAGGCTTGGTTTTTTTTGCTGAATCAACTTAAAATATTTTCCCTAAAATTCCTCGCTATCATATTTTTTATAGTTACCAAATTTTTATTATTTAAACAACTTTTATAAACAAATGCACATTTTGCCCATTTTTTGATGAAAAGGCATGACTTTTTTGCGGAATCAACTTAAAATGTTTTTCCTAAAACTTCTGGCAAAAGAATTTATGCTATTATATTTTTAATAATGATAGAAAGTGATAATTATTTTTTTGTGGAATCAACTTAAAATGTTCAGCCTAAGACTCCTTGCTATCATATTTTTTATAGTGACCCTAAAATTTTAATTATTTAAAAAATTTTCGTAAAAAATTTCAAATTTTGCAATTTGGTTCTTAGCCGAATAAATTATCCGTCATATTAGATCCAGCATGTTGAATTTTAAAATCTGACAAAGAATTCATAATCAGCGATCCCAAGTAGCCCAATGTAAAAAATATCGTCAAGAAGCAGTCAAAAATTTTTTCAATAATACATTTTTTTGATAAATTAACTGCTATATTAGATCCGCCATTTTGAATTTTTTTAATCTGATAATAAATTCGTAATCAGCGATCCCGAAAACCACCATATCAGAATTATCGTAAAGATGCAATCAAAAATTTCTTCAATAACACACTTTTTTGAGAAATTATCTGCCATTTATATCCGCCATTTTGAATTTTTGAAATCTAAAAATGGATCCGTAATCAGCGACTCCAAGAAATACTATATAAGAAATATCGTAAAGATACAATCAAAAAATGGTTCAATAATACATTTTTTTTGATAAATTATCCGCCATATTAGATCGGCCATTTTGAATTTTTTAAATCTGATAATGGTTCGTAATCAGCAACCCCGCAAACTCCTCTATATTAAATATCGTAAAGATGCAATCAATAATTTCCTCAATAATACATTTTTTTGATAAATTATCCGCCATATTATATCGGCCATTTTGAATTTTTCTTCAATAATAAATATTTTCTAAAAAAGGTGATTTTTCTGTATTTGTTTATATGTATAAGCAAATAAACAGAAATTTAAAATAAATATTACGTGAATTTTAATTCTGTAAATAATTCGTAAAAAACGGCATTAAAACAGCAAAAAAGTCCCCATACATATTTTCTATTATTAAATATTCTTTGTGACAGAGATATTGTAACAAAAGAAAACCTTTATTTCCCCCAATGCGACCTGGTGGAGTCTAGAAGCATAAGGCAAAGTCAGATAGTATTTTATATAGTCTAATATAATTTGGTCTTTGCACGCGAAATGGGGTCGTGGTCGTGCGGTGGGTGTCGGTGCTCTAATGGCCGTGTGGCGGCCGATAGTGGAATTATGGTCGTCAAAGGATGTCGGGATGTGTACAGACAAAGTAATCTGAGGAAAAGGATAGGAAAACATGTCTTTTATCAAAAAGACAAATATTGAATCAAAAAGGTTGACTTTTCAACTAAAAAGCAGGTTTCTTAACAAACAAAAATTATTTTCAACAAGTTAGATTACCTTTTAACAGAACATTATAGTTTTATCGAAGAACATAAATTGAAAAAAATTAGAATAATTTTCTACCTGAAAAGACAAATTTTTTAACA
>JAAAKG020146320.1:0-10694 GCA_010014905.2 Druon quercuslanigerum
GTAATTTGAAATGTCTGAAATTAGTCAATTCTCAAATTGAGTAAATTTCCGAAAGCTAAATCACCAAAGTTTAAAATTGGCAAGAAAAAACATTTTTGTAACAGATAAAAAATATTACATTTAAATATATATATTTTTTATGAATTTGAAATTGTTATGAATAGAAATTTTGGGAATTGACTAATTTCAAGAATTTACTAATTTTGGGAATTTGAAAATTCTGGTTTTAAAATCTCGGGAATTTATTCATTTTTCTAGTTTTATTAAGTTTTATGTCTGGAATATTTCAATTTTGTTACTAAATATTTTCAGTAGTTTAATTTTTTCGTTAATTTTCATTTTTTAATGTTCTAATTTTTAATTTTACGAAACTAGTAACAGCATAAAACTTCCTAAATTGTTTTGAAAAATTAAAACTAGGAAATTAAACAAAAGTGATATTTTGACAAATTTATTTTATATTATAAACAATACATTTTTTTAGAAAGAAATACTATAGCGAGGAAAAAACTCATAGACTATCTCCATTACTATGAATTAAAAAAAAAATAAAATGTGGCCTTTTTAAGAAAATTCACGTTTTAATTTTTTTTTTAAATGCGCCATTGTGATAAATTAAAAAATTTTCGAGTTTCTTTAATATCCTAAATATACAAGTAGCCTAAGTTCGTGAATTTTTTTTCGTGAAAACCAAAAAATGCGTTTCTAAGCTTTATTATTTTACAAGGAATGTTTCAAGATGTTTGGTATTATCTTTGAAATTTCAAGTGATTCGTACCGAGATTAGAATTCAACTCTAGTCGATTCTAAATTAAATAAGTAAAAAGCTAAAGTTCCTTTTTCTATTCAATACAAAATTATTTTTTATCAAAGAATAGCTCTGATTTTACTACAAAGACACTACAATTTTATTTTTAATTTTTTTGTTTAATTTAGAAAATATTGCGCAGAATTATACGAATGAACAAATGGTGGATAAACGTGACCTAAGAATTGTGAAAAATGTGCGAAAATTTGAACACATTTGCTAAGATTAGTTAGAAGAACTCTGGATACGAAACCAGTGTATTTTTATAGAAAGCTCTACTTAAGATAAGTTTGCTCAGGAATTAACAACTGAGTAAAAGTGATTTTTATCCTTTCTCTGCGATTCTGCTTTCAATCCGAGAAATTGACAATCGAAATTTTTATTTGATTATTAGTTTATAAAGATAATACAATACTTTTTTTAAATTTTTTTATAGAGGAACAGTAAAGATGGTAAAGAAAAGTTTTATTATATACTTTTGTCCTTTTAAAAATTGATTTCCCCTACTATGAAAAAGGTATTTTTACTTTTCTAAATTTCTAGGTTCCTGATTTGATTTCAAATTTAAAAAAAAATTTGAGTCACAAATACGAATTTAGGAATTTAGAGATTTGGAATTAATGGTGTTGATGCTAAGACGAGAAGATGTCAGTATTATATTATTTTTTAATGTAAATTATAAAATAATAACTAGCGGAGATACAATTAAAAGTAAGTGCCTTAATTGAATTTCGACAGTTTAATATTTTTTAGATTTAGTAAAACTGCTGAAAAACTCGGATCGAAACACTATTAGATGTATGTGAATGGGGGTTGAAGGTGATAATTCAATCCAAATTTGTGTGCATTTTAAAAAAACGTTATTAAAAAAAAGCGTTTTTATACTTCTGATGGTGCTGCTATTTTAATATTTGTAATTAAGAGTGAGTTACCTAAAGCCGCTTCGTCGATCAAATAAATATTTGTGATTGAAAAGGCTGAAATCTGATTTTCTCTTCTTTTGGGAAAAGAATTTTTAAATTTTTATCCGTATTATTAATCAGTTTTATTAATTACTAATTTTAAATGTACTTTTCGGGTTTCAGTCTTTTAATATTAAATTTATTAGCTAATAGAAATATTGTATTATAATAAGATTAGATTAAGTAAGTAATGGAATTGAATACCAACAGAAAGCTAATAAACATGACTAAAAAAAGGATTTTTTTTTATTTATACCTGATATTCCATAATTTTAAAATGAGAAAATTTTCAATAAAGATCGAATTTCAATTAAAATTTGAAGAATTTTATACTGAATTCGCACTGTTTGCTTGACAATCTATCATTTTTAAACTCTAGTTGAAAAATCAACTATTTGGTTAAAAATTAATAGTTATAAATTTAAATATTTTGTTGATATTTTTTTCTGTCGAACAGTAATCTTATTGATTGAAAATTGATTTCTTTAGGTGAAAATTTAAATGTTTTCTTGAAAATGCATTTCTTTACTTAAAATTTAACTATTCCATTTTTTGTCGAAAATTTATCTTTTTTAGTTGAAAACTTTACTACTTGGTGAAAAATTTTCATATTTTATTGAAAATTTATCCTTTTTGATAGAAAGTTAAACTTTTTGGTTGAAAATTCAACAATTTTGTTGGAAAATCATACTTTTTATTTGGAAATACGTTGAATATTGATTTCTTTAGGTAAACATTAAGTTATTTTAATAAGCACTCATTCTTTTGTTTAAACCATTTTTTTGAAAGGAAATCTAATAATTCTGCTTTTAGTTGAAAATTCGTCTTTCAAGTAGAAAATTAATTTAGTTTATTAGAAATTCATATTTTTAGGTCAAAAATTAAATGTTTAGTAGAAAATTTTTTTTTCGGCTTTATAATTTGCCCATTTTATAGGAAAGAAAGTTTTTCGCAAAAAAATAATATTTTCGGGTA
Organism: Druon quercuslanigerum; assembly: GCA_010014905.2. Taxonomy (NCBI): domain Eukaryota; kingdom Metazoa; phylum Arthropoda; class Insecta; order Hymenoptera; family Cynipidae; genus Druon; species Druon quercuslanigerum. The sequence goes on from JAAAKG020146320.1 coordinate 2,746, forward strand.
GAAAACTCAACTGTTAAACTATTTACTTGAAAATTCATGTATTTTTTTTAAAATTCTTTTCTCTTTAAAGTAATTTTATTGGTTAAAAATTAATTTCTTTAGGTAGAAATTTTAATATTTTCTTGATACATTTATTGTCAATTAAAAATTCTTTTTGTTTACTGAAAATTCATTTTTAGTTTGAAAATTTCACTACTTGTTCAGAAAAATTTTCGTATTTAGTTGATTCTGCATTTTTTGTTAAAATTTAATCTTCTTGGATTAAAATTCATCTGTTTGGTTTTTTGAAATAAAAATCTTTCTGGATAGAAATATCAAATATTCCATGTTTTATTGAAAACTCTTTTTTTTTGTAAGTTATCAAATTAATGTAAAATTTTGTCCCTGTAAATTTTTAGTATCAATCAATTTTATTAAGATAAAATTTTCTTATTTTTAAACAAACATAAATTATTATTTATAAAAATAAATATAATTGTAAAATATAAAAATAATCAGTTAATAGGTTTTATTTGAGGAAGAACAAAATATTTTAAAAAATTAATAATTTTAATACAACTTAGTTGAAAGAAGAACAAATTTGTAAAAAAAAAAACATTTTTGTGTTTGAGTCTTCATTATTTTAGTTACAAATTCATTTCTGTGATTGAAAATCGGACTATTTTGATGAAAATTCGTGGTTAAAAATTAATTTTTTTTTTAAAATCAAACCGCTTCTTTAGTTGGAAAATCAACAATTTAGTGGAAAATTCGCTTTTTTTAAATTTTATTCTTCTTGATTACAAATTCTTATTTTTTGTTGAAAATTCATTTCTTCGGGTACAAGGTTAACTATTTTTTTGAAAATTAATTTTTTATTTAGCTAAAAATTCATTTTTCTTCTTAAAAATGTAGCTTCCATTTTTTGATAAAAAAATTTTGCTTGAAAATTGATTTCTTTAGGTAAACATTTAATTATTTTCATGAAAAATCTTCATTTTTTGTTAAAAAAAATTCTTTTCAAATAAATTTAAGAATTATATTCTTAGCTGATAATTTATCTTTCAAGGAGAAAAATTTTTTTGTTGTTCAAAATTCATATTTTTAGCTCAAAAAATAAGTTTTTGTAAAAAATGCATTTTTTCGGGTTTTTAATTCAACAATTTTTTAGGATATAAACTTTTTTGCAAAAAAATTGTATGTAGGTAAAAATTTTAATATTTTCTTGGAAATACATCTATTGTTAAATTAAAAAAATCTTTTTTTTTACTGAAAATTCTTCTTTAGTTTCAAAAATTTTAATTCAAACATTCCACTACTTGGTGGAAAATTTTCGTATTTAGATAATTTTAATTTTTTGGTCGAAATTTAGTCTTTTTGATTGAAAATTCATCCGTTTGTTTGAAAATTAACTATTTTTTGTCTTCAAAATTCATACATTTGATCGAAAATTTATGAATTTTATCGAAACTTCATCTTTTTGTTAGATTATTTATTTCTTCAGGTAAACATGAGTCATCAGTTAAACTATTTTCTGAAAAATTATTTTGTTTGTTTTGTTTCAAAACTGATTTTTTTATGTTGGAAATTTATCTTTTCATTTCATAGGAAATAAACTTTTTGTTCAAAATTTATATTTTCGGGTAGAAAAATTTTGGTTTGAAAATTTCACTCTTGTTAAAAATCTATCTTTTTGGTTGGAAATTTATCTGTTAGGTTGAAGATTTAACTATTTTGTTGAAAATCCAAAATCCATGTTGAATAAAAAATTAAATTTTTTTGCAGAAAATTCGTTTTTTCGGCTTTAAAATTTAACATTTTTATAGGGAATAAACTTTTTTGTTAAAAATTAATATTTTTGGATAAAAAACTCGACTGTTTTGTAAAAAATTTGTATTTTTGCTGGAAAATGTAAAATGTTTTATCTACATTGCCTTAAAAATCTTTTCCTTTTTTCTTTTGGTTAAAAATGCTTAATTAAAAATAAATCTATTTCAATTTTTTGATGAATTTTCTTTTAGAAGAAAATTCCATCATTTGTTTGAGAATTCAGAATTTTTTCTGAAAATTGAACTTTTCTGGTAGAAAATATTATCATAACCTTTTTTTTAATTCCTATTTAAAGGTCAAAAGTTAAACTGCATGAATTTCAACATTTTTGTAAACAAAATTTTTTCTTCAATGTTTAACTGCTTGGTTTAAATTTATTATTTTTTTGACTGAAAATTCAACTTTTTTGTTAAAAATTCGTCTTTTTAAGTTGAAATTTTTATATTTTTCGGTTAAAAATTCGCCTTTTTTTTAAATACACCATATTTGATATTTTGACTTTAAATTTTAGGTATATTGTAATTAATTAATTTTATTAAATTTGAATTTTTTATTTATTTTATTTTGGACTGTGAAGTCTTCAAATTGAAACCCTTTTAAAATTCAGTAATCATTTTAAATTCAAATTAGTAACATTTCCGCCACGGAAACTGCGCATGTGCACGGAATTCACGTCTGCGCTAAAGCATCATTATTTGGCGCGGATCATTTTGGACGTTGCTTTCGAAGTGAACACTTGGAAGTTTTAATTCCAAGTTTTTTCGCAGAAAAAAGTTTCTGTGAACAGTTAAATCTACGAAAAATCTTAACATGGCTGGAGTTTGGAGACAAGAGTTGAGTTCTCTGCAAGCTGGAACCCAAAATTCCATCCTGATTGGAATAATTATCCACAGCGGAAATCCGAAAATTTTCGAACCATCGAACCCAAGATGTAAGTTTGCAAATTGATTTAATATTTCTTCTATTGTCAATAAAAAAGTATATATATTTTCCCTATTATTAATTATTTATTATCTTAGTGCCTTTTCTATCAAAATTATTTTATTTAAGACACTAACCTCAAAGTGCTCAAAACATAATTTTGCGATTGAATTTAATTATATTTATGTATATTTATTTTAAGAATGAGAGAGTGTTTATTTTTTATGAAAATTTATTTACTATAACTCAAGAGTCAACTAAGCTAATGAAAATGACTAAACAAAAAACAAATGACCATCAATTTTGAATATTAAATAAATATTTGTCCTCCATTTTGTGCAGGTTCAGACCTGAAATTTTTTAACGGTTTTTTCAAACTTGTTCGATTTATTCCCGGTTGAGATGTATGTTTTTATTCTCCATCATTTTAATTTTGAGTCAAATTTTTAAACAAGAATAATGTTTTCATCAGAATTATCGACATTGGACTATAATAAAATGCAGATAATTGCGAAAAAACGTTATAAATCCATTTTTCCAAAAAATTGATATAACAATTGTCTCTGTGTATTTAGAATATATTCAATTCAATCATGAAACTTAATTTGACGAAAAATAAATTTTTTCTCGGTTACAACGTCTTTCCATAATTTAAAGTTTAAAAAATTAAATCTTAGACACAATATAAACCTAAAATATTGCAAAATTAAGTAGATTTATCACGTTTTGTTTGGTTAATCCTCAATTTCAATGGTCAAATTGAAACGTTTTTGTTCGTTACACGATATTTTATTAAATCATAAAAAGTGTAACATAATTCACTGTCTTTACCCTATTCCCCTCTTTTCCCTTTATTAAAAAAATTCCTCCTTTTCTCTTGTTTCCAAGAAACTTCCACATTTTCACGTTTTTTTTTTCGTTTAAATGAGAACTTCTTTGATAGAAGTTAATAAAAAAATCCAAATATCTTTGCTTAAAAGTTTATTCTTTTTGGTCGAAATGTCTACCACGAATCCTTCGTGATGTCTAATATGATATTTTTGTACAGAATTCATTTGTTTTGGATAAAAATTATACTATTTGGTTCAACATTAAATTATTTTACTGAAAATTCACATTTTTGTTGAAAATTCAACTGTTTTGTTAAATATTCGTGTTTTCGGATAGAAAACCGTTCGATTTGGATTGAAAAGTGGTAGTTTTACTAAACAAAATGGTTGTTTTTTTGTTTGTTGAAAAATTTATTTTTTTGTTGTTTATTTTTTTTTTTTATTAAAAATTCAACTTCTTGATAGAAATTTCATCTTTCTTTGATAAAAATTACCTTTTTTTTATTACAAATTAATATTTTAGGATTAAAAATTCAATTGTTTTCTAGAACATTTTTTTTTTTAAATTGGTACTTTTGGGTGGAAAACTTGAATTATTCTGGTTTAAAATGAAACTATTCAATTGAAAATTAATTTTTTGGTGGAAATTCATCATCTTTGATTGAAAATGTAACTGTTTTTTTAATTTTCGTGTTTTTGGATAGAAAAATCTTCTCATTGGAATGAAATTTCGTATTTTTGTTAGAAATTTCATCTTTCTTGGTTGCAATAAACTTTAATGTTACAAATTTATATTTTCTGGTTGAAAACTCAACTGTTTTCTAGAAATTACATTATTTTGGCTCAAAAATTCTACTTTTGTGTTTAAAATTCTTATTTATGGATTAAAACTTTTAAAGATTTTGGATGAAAATGCAACTCTTAAATTGAAAATTAACTTTTTTGTTGAAAATTTATCTTTTTTGGTTAAAAATGCATCTGTTCGGATTAAAAATTCAACTATTTCGATAGAAATTCCAACATTTTTGGTTGAAGATTAACTTTTTTATTGAAAATTTAACTATTTTGGTTGAGAATTCGTATTTTTGCTAGAAAATGGATCTTTTTTGCTGGAAAATTCTTCTTGAACTTTTTCAATAGAAATGTCATCATTCTTGGTTGAAGATTAACTTTTTTGGAAAAAATTCCTCATTTTCGAGTTAATAGTTTAATTATTTCTAGAACATTTTTTTTGTTGTTGAAAATTTACCTTCCTGTTGTAAGTTGGTATTTTTGGATTGAATACTTCAACTGTTTTGATTTAAAATTAAACTAGTAAGATGAAAATTACCTTTTTTTGGAAATTCATCTTTTTTTGGTTGAAAATTTAACTGTTTTGTTGAATTTTCGTGTTTTTGGATAGAAAAGTATTGCCTTTGAAATAAAGAATTTGTATCTTTGCCAAAAAAATTGATCTTTTTTGCTAGAAAAATCCTCCGTTTGGATTAAAAATTCAACTTTTTGTATAAGAACTTAATCTTTCGTGTTTGAAAATTAAACTCTTAAATTGAAAAATCAACTGCATTGTTGAATATTCGTGTTTTTATAGAAAATTCTTTTCTTTGGTTTCAAAAATCTTTTATTTAGATTGGAAATTCGTATTTTTGCGAGAAAATTCTTCTTTTTTATTAGAAAATTCGTCTTCAACTTTTTCGATAGAAATTTCATCTTTCTTGGTTAAAGATTAATTTTTTTGTTTGAAATTCCTATTTTCGGGTTAATGGTTCAATTGTTTTCTAGAACGTTATTTAAAAAAATAAAAATGTACCCTTTTTGTTGAAAATTTGTCTTTTTGGGTTGAAACTTTAACTATTTTGGTTTAAAATTAAACTGTTAAGTTGATAATTAACTTTTTTAGAAATTCATCCTTTAATGGAAATTTCGTCTTTCATGGTTGAAAAATTTTTTTTTCTGTTAAAAATTCATATTTTTCGAGTGACAATTTATATTTTTTGGTTAAAAATTCCTATTTTCTAGTTGAAAGTTCAATTGTTTTCTAGATAATTAATTTTTTGGATTGAAAACTAAAATAACTTGTTTAAAAATTAAACAGTTTATAGAAAATTGGTCTTTTTGCCTTGAAAAATCAGCACTTGGGTAGAAAATTGAACTATTTTGTTGAAAATTCATATTTTCGGGTTGAAAATTCAATTATTTTGTAGAAAATTGGTAGTTTCTTATGTTTAAAAATTCATCTATTTTAGTTAAGGATGCAACTACATTCTTAAAAATTTATTTTTTTGTTCTTGAAGTTTCATCATTTTTGTTAAAAATGCATCTCAAGTTGAAATTTTTTTGAAATAAAAATTGAAATCTTCCATTTTTGGTTTAAAATCGATCTTTCTTATTGGGAATTGAACTATTTCGTTGAAAATTCGTCTTTTTTTGTACAAAATTAATCTTTATGGTAGAAAATTCATTTTTTCGACTTGAAATTTTAGGAGTTTAAATCGTTCTAAATTAAATTGAATATGGTATCTAGATAAATTTGATTACAAAAAATGTGTTTCCCTATTTTCATGAAAAATCGCCCTTATTTCCCTGATTTGAAAGGATTTTAGGCTCTGCAAGATCTACAATTGTTCATAAAAGGTATTATTTCATATTAACGTTATTATTATTTTTCTAAATTAAATGATAGATGGATTTGGTGGAGAACGAGCAGTTTGGTCTTTCACTTTCCGTGATTCCCCTGACGATTTTATCAACGTGACTGTTTGGGGCAGTACAGAATATATAAACTCGTGCTTCAAATGTTTCCAAATAGGAAGTGTTGGTAAGTTAATTAATTTATACTAATTAAACAAGTTTAAATATTTACAATCATAGCATTTTGAATTCAAAACTCTAATTCTATTTTCTGAAATAACAAGCCTCACGGACCGGTTGCATTTTATTGAAATATTTAAGGGTATTTTTAAAGATTCCGACAAATTTTTTATAGATTTCAATAGTTTGAAGAGATTTTTAAGATAGGATATTTTTTAAACTTCTAGGGCATCTTTAAGAGCGTTTAATTTTTAATATTTTAGGGAATTTTGAAAGATACCAAGGAATTATTAATTTAATTAATTTAAAGGATTTAAAACTGTTTGAAATATTTTAGGATAAAGTTAGTACTAATATTATAAAACGAATTGAATTTAAAATATAATTTAAAATTTTAATTTGTAGGACCTATAAGGTTTTAAGATATTTAAAAAGGTTTAATGGGATTTTATAAGGTTTCCGAAAATGTCAATGATTGAAAGGGTCTTTTTTAATGCTGTCAATGTATTTTAATAAATTTTACAGGAATTTAGGAAATATCACCAGATCTCATAGAATTTCATGGGATTTATTAATATTTTTGTGAGTTTTAAAGAATGCATTTAAGAGAAGAAAGGTATTTCGTAGAGTTTCAAAGTTTTAGAGTTTTAAAATTAGTTTTTGGAATTCATCCTGAATTCTTATTACTTTATCCTAAATAGTTCGTTGAAATTATTTGGAATTCTTATTAATTTTTTAATTAAATTGTTAAAAAGATCAAAGGATTTTAAAAATATATTTTTTTGAATTCATTGGCATTTTCAGGAATTGTAAAACATTGCAAGAGATTCCAGACGATTTTAAAGAATTTTATTGTACTTTCGGACGTTTTAAAACATTGTCTGATTTTTTTTATATATTTAAATAGTTTGAAGGAAATATTTTAAGCGATTTCCTGAATTTTAATTTTTTGAAGGATCCTAAATTACAATGGCAAGGGTTTCGAGAATTTTAAGGTATTTTAAAATTTATTTCCAATTACTTTAAATTCTTTTTAATTGTTTTGTTTCAAAGATTTCAAGAGATTTTTAAATATTTGTTGCAATTCATTTAGATTTCGCCCTGAATTCCTATTTATCCTGCAAAATTCACTCAATTATTTTAAACAATACGATAGATTTTTAAAACGTTTTGTTTAATTCATCTTGAAGTTTTTAAAACTCAGCTTGAATTCTTAGGCATTTAATCAATGTTTTAAAAAATAATTCTCTTTCGTTTTTCTAAACTTATTTCAAATCAATGAATTTTTTAATTGTTTCCGATTCACTCGATTACTTTTTAAATTGTGCTTGATTTTTTAAATGAATTTCATCGAATACTTTTCATTTCCCTTGAAATCCTCTAAATTCACTCAGATTTCACTGAAATCAATAGCATTTTGATAATTTTAAAAATTATTTCCAATTCATTTGAATTCTTTTTTGGTCATAAATTAATACGTTTCCAAAACTTTAGAATTCATCCTTGTTGCGTTTTGTAGCTGGATTTCACAATAAAATTTAAGAGCGAAATAAAAAACGACGTGCGTAGTTCACAAGATGT
>JAAAKG020146321.1:0-10694 GCA_010014905.2 Druon quercuslanigerum
TAACATAATAACAAAATAAAAAATTTAAAAAAAATTTTAAATAAATAAAATAATAAAATATAGAAAATACAAAAAATAAAATCAACAAAATAATATAATTAAAATTAACATAATTAACTATTTTTATATATTAGTATTTCTTAATTGAAGATTTAAATATTTTTAAATTTGGACGAAAATTCCTAATTTTTAGTGGAAAATTCAACTAATTTATTTTTTATTGTGAATTCATCTTTTTGTTTAAAATTTAACTGTTTTTTCAAATATTCGTTTTGTTGGCTGAATATTTAACTATTTTGATAAAAATACGTTTTTTTTTTGTTTGAACATAATTTTTTTAACTGAAAATTTAAATATGCCATTAATGGTTAAAAATTTATTCTTTTTATTTTAGAGTTCAATTATTTGGTGGAAAATTCGTCTTTTTTATGAAAAGGCAATTTTTATTTTTATTTCATCTATTTAGTTAACAAATCAACTATTTCTTTAAAAAATTTTTTTTAGTAAAGATTCATTATTTCAACAAGAAATTAATTTCATTCGTTGATAGTTTAAACTTTTTTTTGAAAATTCGTTTTTTTCTTTTGGAAAATAAAATTTTTAATTATTTCAATCTAATTTGTTAAAAAGTTATATTTTGTAGAATCTTCTTTATTGATAAATTATCTTTTTCGTTAAGAAATCTACTTTTTGTTTAAAAAATTAAATTTTTTATTCAAGATTTATTTTAATAACTACTTTCTTTCGTTAAAAAACTAACTATTTTGTTGAAAATTCGTTTTTTACTGTTAAAAATTCCTTTTTTTAGTAAAGATTCATCATTTAACATATAACAATAATTTTTTTAGGTAAAAATTAATTTTTTTGATTGGAAAATTAATTTTTTGACCGAAAATTTTAATATTCTATTATTGTTTTAAAAATTATCTTTTTGGTTGAAAATTGACCTCTTCTTTTTTAAATTTAATCTTTTTGATTAGAAAATTAACTATTTGGTTAAAAATTATTTTCTGTTGTTAAAGATTCATCATTTGACACATAAAAAATAATTAATTTTTTGTTATAAATTTAACATTTTTTTTGAAATTTCGTTTTTTTCTTTTGGAAATTAAAATTTTTAATTAATTCAACTAATTTGTTAAAAAGTTATATTTTTTAGAATCTTCTTCATTGAAAATTTATCTTTCTAGTTAAGAAATCTACTATTTGTTTAAAAATAAAATTTTTGATTCAAGATTTATTTTAATAACTAATTTATTACGTTAAAAAATTAACTATTTTGTTGAAAATTTGTTTTTTACTGTTTGAAAAAAATTTTAATATTCTATTATTGTTTTAAAAATCATCTTTTTGGTTAAAAATTGATCTCTTCTTCTTTAAATTTAATCTTTTTGATTAATAAATCGACTATTTGGTTAAAAATGAATTTTTTAATTTTTTTTGTTGTGAAAAATCGACTATTTGTTTGAAAATTCGTCAATTTTCATTAAAAGTTTAACTAGTTGATGAAAAATTCCACGATTTTCGTAAACAGTCATCTTTTTTCGAAAATTTAATTGTATAGTTAAAAAAAATTTCTTTTTGGATACAAAATTATTAAATTTGTATTAAAATTAAATTTTTTATTAATTTCAACTAATTTATTAAAAAGTTATATTTTGTAGATAATTAAACTGCTTTTTTATTATTTTTTAAATTCGTCTTTTTGGATAGATAATATTTTCCTCTTGTTTGAAAATTCCTTTGTTTTGTTCTTTTCGTAGAAAATCAATCTTCTTTATTAAAAATTCATCTTTTTAGTTAACAAATCTACTACTTGTTTAAAAATTAAATTTTTGATTAAAGATTCATTTCAAAAAAAAAGTTAACTATTTTGTTGAAAATTCGTTTGTTACTGTTCGAAATTTTTTTTAAATTGTATTATTGTCTAAACATACACTTTTTGTTGAAAATTCATCTTTTTGATAAAAAAAACGACTATTTGGTTAAAAATTCCTTCAATTAGTAAATACTCGCCATTTAAAATATAAAAATTAATTTTTTTGTTTGGAAAATAATTTTTGGACCGGAAATTTTAATATTCTATTATTGTTTAAAAAATCACCTTTTTGGTTGAAAATTGACCTCTTCTTTTTTAAATTCAATCTTTTTTGTTAACAAATCTACTATTTGGTTAAAAATTCATTTTATGATTAAAGAGTCATTATTTCAACAACAAAAAATTTCATTCATAGAAAATTTAACAATTTTGTTGAAAATTCGTTTTTTTCTTTTGGAAAATACATTTTTTAAGAATTTCAACTAATTTGTTAAAAAGTTATATTTTTTAGATAATTCAACTGTTTTTTTCTTTTTTTTTTACATTCGTTTTTTGTTCTTGATTGAAAATTCCTTTGTTTTGTTCTTTTCGTAGAAAGTCAATTTTCTTTATTGCAAATTCATTTTTTTAATAAACAAATCTACTATTTGGTTAAAAATTAAATTTTTGATTCAAGATTCATTTCAATAACTAATTTCTTTCGTTAAAAAATTAACTGTTTTGTTAAAAATTCTTGTTTTTACTGTTTGAAAAAATTTGAATATTGTATTATTGTCTAAACATACATTTTTCAAAATTAAAAATTTGACCTTTTTGTTTTTAAATTCACCTTTTTGATTAAAAAATCGACTATTTGGTTAAACATGTCTATCTTTAGTAAAGATTCATTATTTTACATATAAAAATTAATTTTTTTGGTTAAAAATTAATTTTTTTGATTGGAAAATTAATTTTTTGACCGAAAATTTTAATATTCTATTATTGTTTAAAAAATTATCTTTTTGGTTGAAAATGACCTCTGCTTTTTTAAAAAATCGACTATTTGGTTAAAAATTCCTTTTTTTAGTAAAGATTCATTATTTTACATATAAAAATTAATTTTTTTGGTCAAAAATTCATTTTTTTGATTGGAAAATTAATTTTTTTACCGAAAATTTTAATATTCTATTATTGTTTAAAAAATCATCTTTTTGGTTGAAAATTGACCTTTTCTTTTTTAAATTCAATATTCTTGATTAAAAAATCGACTATTTGGTAAAAAATTAATTTTTGTTTTGAAAGATTCATAATTTGATATACAAAAATTTATTTTTCTGATAATTTAACAATTTTGTGTGAAAAATCCACTATTTGTTTAAAAATTAGTTTTTTTTATTGAAATTTTAACTATTTGCTGGACAATTCAACATTTTCGTAAAAATTCATCTTTTTTTAGAAAATTTAATTGTTTTTTTTTAAATTTTTTCTTTTTGGATAGAAAATTCGTTACTCTTAGTTAAAAATTTACTTTCTAGGTTGAAAATTTAATGATTTTGCTAAAAATTAATTTTTTTATTGATGATTTGTCATTTACCTTATAAAAATTATTATTTTTTTTTGAAAATTGAACTTTTTTGTTGAAAATTCGTTTTTTTCTTTTAGAAAATAAATTTTTCAACAAAAAATTTTAATATTTTATTATTGTTAAAAAAACCCATCTTTTTAGTTCATTTATATAACTAATTCCTTAAAAAGTAATATTTTTATCGATAATTCAACCTCAATCTTCTTTTTTGAAAATTAATTTTTTTAGTTAACAAATCTACTATTTGGTTAAAAATTAAATTTTTGATTCAAGATTCATTTCAATAAAAAATTAATTTCTTTCGTTAAAAATTTAACTATTTGGCTGAAAATTCGTTTTTTACCGTTCGAAATTTTTTTAAATTTTATTATTGTCTAAACATACACTTTTTGTTAAAAATTGACCTCTTTTTTTTTTATTAAATTCATCTTTTTGGTTTAAAAAATCGACTATTTGGTTAAAAATTCATTTTTTTGTTTGGAAAATTAATTTTTTGACCGAAAATATTAATATTCTATTATTGTTTTAAAAGACATATTTTTGGTTGAAAATTGAACTCTTTTTTTATATTCAATATTTTTCATTGAAAAATCGACTATTTGTTTAAAATTTTTTTTTTTTGAAAATTGAACTATTTTGTTGAAAATTCGTTTTTTTATTTTTGAGAAAAAAATTTTTAAGCGAAAATTTTAATATTTTACTATTGTTTAAAAACCCATCTTTTTGGTTGAAAATTGATCTCTTTTTTTTTAAATTTATTTATTCAAGTTCTTGGATGAAAATTCAACTACTATTTATCTTTTTAGTTAAGAAATCTACTATTTGTTTAAAAATTAAATTTTTGCTTCAAGATTTATTTCAATAAATAATTTCTTTCGTTAAAAAATTAATTATTTTGTTGAAAATTCGCTTTTTTACTGTTCGAAAACAAAATTTTTACCAGCTAATTTTAATATTTTATTATCGTCTAAAAATACATTTTTTACTGGAAATTGACCTTTTTTCAAAAATTCAGTTTTTGATTGAAGATTCATTTCAATAAAAAATTAATTTATTTCGTTAAAAATTTAACTATTTTGTTTAAAATTCGTTTTTTACTGTTCGAAAATATAATTTTTCACAGCTAATTGTAATATTTTACTACTGTCTAAAAATATATTTTTTTCTTGAAATTTGACCTCTTTTTTTTTAAATGTATCTTTTTGAGTAAAAAGTCGACTGTTTGTTTAAAAATTCTATTTTTTAAGTAAAGATTCATCATTTAACAAATAAAAATTAAGTTTTTTGTCAAAAATTTTTATTTTACTCGATAATTCAACTGCTTTTTAATTTTTTTTTTTAATTTGTCTTTTTAGATAGAAAATTTGTTCCTCCTGATTAAAATAATTTTAATATTTGATTATTGTCTGAAAATTCATTTTTTCTTTAAATTGACCTCTTTTTTGAAAATTCATCTTTTTGATTAAAAAATGGACTGTTTAGTTAAAAATTAATTTCTTTTTAGTTCGGATTAATCATTTAACATATAAAAATGAATTTGTTTTGTTGAAAATTCGTTTTTTTCTTTTGGAAAAAAAATTTTTAACTGAAAATTTTAATATTCTGTTATTGTTTAAGAAACCATTCTTTTGGTTGAAAATTGCACTCTTTTTTTTAGTTCATTCTTTTTGATAAAAAAATCGACTGTTTGGTTAAAAATTTATTTTTATTGTTAAAGATTCATCATTTGAAACATAAAAAAAATTTTTTGGCTGAAAATTCAACTATTTGACGGAAAATTCAAGTATTTTGTTAAAAATTCAACTATTTGTTTAAAATTTAATTGTGTTGTTAAAAATTTTTTTTTTTTAAATAATATTTTTCATGGAAAAAGTTTTCTTAATAGCATGAGGCAGTTTTTGAACAGCCCTTAAGGTATTTTGGATTAAAAAATGAAAAAATTGCAAAGATTAAATTTTTTAAATAAATTATAAAATAACTTTTATTTTACCAGTATTTACGAGTCGATTGAAAAGTCCTTGCCTGCTCAGGAATGTTGCAGTTCGAAGCATTTTTCAAAATCTATAATTTTTTATCCTCTAGAACTTTTTTCTTCAAATTATTATTTTATTTATTGAAATCCTTTTTATATTTCAAGGTGACAGGTCGATTTTTCGTTCTTTTGTTTTCTTCAGGAAGTTGAATGCACCACTGCAACCTTCATTTTAATCCAAGGTGATCGAGTCTATCGAATCGATTCTGTTTTGGAAAATTAGATTAATTCCTTTAAAAAATTGTTGTTTACAACATTTAATTTAAATTTAACAAATAGTTCCTTGATTATAAAAAATCGATTTTTAAAGATTTCGATCAAAAAATGTAAAAAATTTTTCAGAAATTCTAAAGTTTTTAAGAAAATGCATTTTTTATGATTTTTTATTTTTTAAAATAAATTTTAAGAGAAACTTGAAAAATAAATGTAACTTTCTTAAGATTCATAGAAAAATTTTATTTGATTTTTCACTTTGAATAATAAAGTTGTAGTGGTAATGGAAAAAGATTTCTAAATTCGTCAAAAAAGAAATTTAAAAAAAGAAGCTTTTTAAACTGAATGGAAATTTTTCTTTAATATTCCAAGGAAAATTTAAAATGATTCTTCATTTAAAAAAATTTATTTTAAAACAATATTTCAAAAGATTTACAAAATTGTCAAAAAATAATCCGTAAGATTTTTAAATAATTTTTGTCATAATGCAATTTTTTTAAATATCAGAAAAAATTTAATCATTTTTAAAGATATTTAGAAGGTCTGAAAAGATTTGAAAATAATTTAAAATTTGAAAACATTGCCAAAAATGTTAAGCAATGTATTATTTTAAAGCTTTTTAAGAATTTTAAAATAATTTTTTAAGTTTTGTAGATTTTTCTTAAACTTTAGTAAAAATTAACATTAATTTAAAAGATTTCTAAGAATTTAAAACAATGCAGATTTTAAAAGATTTAAAAAAAAAGTTTTTTCAGAATTAAAAAAAAATTATATATGCAAAATTAATTTTTTTTAAATGAAAATCATTTTAAAAGATTTTAAAAAACTTTGAGTAATGTAGATTTCTAAAGATCTTGCAAAAGAAGTTTTTTTAATAATTTTAAATTCATTTTGTTTAGTTATACAAAATTTAAAAAATATTTCAGAAAAAATCAAATCATTTTTAAAGATATTTAGAAGATCTGAAAAGATTTAAAAACAATTTAAAATTTAAAAAGATTGCAAAAAATTTTAAGCAATGTAGTATTTTGAAGCTTTTTAACAATTTTAAAATAACTTTTTTAATTAGGCAGATTTTTTAAACTGTAGTAAAAATTAACATTATTTTAAAAGATTTCTAAGAATTTAAAACTATGTAGATTTTGGAAGATTTAAAAAAAAAGCTTTTTCAGAATTCAAAAAAATTAGGTATGCTAAATTAATTTTAAAAAAAAATGAAGAAAAATTAAAATCATTTTAAAAGATTTCAAAAAACTTTAAGCAATGTAGATTCCGAAAGATTTTGGAAAAGAAGATTTTCAAGAATTTTAAATTCATTGTTTGCTTTTTAAGAATTTTAATATCATTTTTTTGAAAAAAATGCAAAAAATGTTAAGCAATGTAGTATTTTAAAGCTTTTTAAAAATTTTTAAATAATTTTTTAAATTATGCAGATTTTTTTTAAACTTCAGTAAAAATTAACATTATTTTAAAAGTCTTCTAAGAATTTAAAACAATGCAGTTTTTAGAAAATTAAAAAAAAAAGCTTTTTCAGAATAAAAAAAAAAATAGGTATGCAAAATTAATTTTTAAAAAATCAGGAAAAATTAAAATAATTTTAAAAGATTTCAAAAAACTTTAGGTAATATAGATTGTTAATGATGTTGGAAAAGAAGTTTTTTAATAATTTTAAATTCATTTTTTTGAAAAGATTGCCAAAAATGTTAAGCAATGTAGTTTTTTGAAGCTTTTTAAGAATCTTAAAATAATTTTTTAAGTTATTCAGAATTTTTTTAAACTTTAGTAAAAGTGACCATTATTTTAAAAGATTTCTAAGAATTTAAAATAATGTAGATTTTGGAAGATTAAAAAAAAAGCTTTTTCAAAATTAAAAAAAAAATAGGTATGCAAAATTAATTTAAAAAAAATAAAAAATTAAAATCATTTTAAAAGATTTCAAAAAACTTCAGGTAATGTAGATTTCTAAAGATTTTGGAAAAAAGCTTTTTAAGAATTTTAAATTCATTTTGTTTAGTTATGCAAAATTTAAAAAATATTTCAGAAAAAATCAAATCATTTTTAAAGATATTTAGAAGATCTGAAAAGATTTAAAAATAATTTACAATTTAAAAAGATTGCAGATTTTTTAAACTGTAGTAAAAATTAACATTATTTTAAAAGATTTCTAAGAATTTAAAACAATGTAGATTTTGGAAGATTTCAAAAAAAGCTTTTTCAGTATTTAAAAAAAATTAGGTATGCAAAATTAATTTTTAAAAATCAGGAAAAATAAAATCATTTTAAAACATTTCAAAAAACTTTAGGTAATGTAGATTTCTCAAGATGTTTGAAAATAAGTTTTTTTAATCATTTTAAATTCATTTTTTTGAAAATATTGCAAAAAGTGTTATGCAATGTGGTATTTAAAAGCTTTTTAATAATTTTAAAATAATTTTTTAAGTAATGCATATTTTTTTTTTAACTTTAGTAAAAATTAACATTATTTTAAAAGATTTCTAAGAATTTAAAACAATGCAGATGTTGGAAGATTAAAAAAAGCTTTTTCAGAATTAAAAAAAGATTAGGTATGCAAAATTAATTTTTAAAAAATCAAGAAAAATAAAATCATTTTAAAAGATTTTACAAAACTTTAAGTAATGTACATTTCTAATGATTTTGGAAAAGAAGCTTTTTAAGAATTTTAAATTCATTTTTTTTTATTTATTTTTTTTTTAATATTCCAAGGAAAATTTAAAATGATTCTTCATTTTAAACAATTTATTTTAAAACAATATTTCAAAAGATTTACAAAATTGTCAAAAAATAATCCGTAAGATTTTTAAATAATTTTTGTCATAATGCAATTTTTTTAAATATCAGAAAAAATTTAATCATTTTTAAAGATATTTAGAAGGTCTGAAAAGATTTGAAAATAATTAAAATTTTGAAAACATTGCAAAAAATGTTAAGCAATCTTGTATTTTGAAGATTTTTAAGAATTTGAAAATAATTTTTTAAATTATGCAGATTTTTTTTAAACTTTAGTAAAACATTATTCTAAAAGATTTCTAAGGATTTAAAACAATGCAGATTTTTGAAGATTTAAAAAAAAGCTTTTTCAGGAATTAAAAAAAAATTAGGTATGCAAAATTAATTTTAAAAAATCAAGAAAAATTTCAAAAATTTCAAAAGATTTCAGATAACTTTTGGTAATACAGATTTCTTAAAATGTTGGAAAAGAAGCTTTTTAAGACTTTTAATTTCATTTTGTTTAGTTGTACAAAATTAAAAAAATATTTAAGAAAAAATCAAATCTCTCTTAAAGATATTTAGAAGATCTGAAAAGATTTAAAAATTAATTTAAAAAAAATGAAGAAAAATTAAAATAATTTTAAAAGATTTTTAAAAAACTTTAAGTAATGTAGATTTTTAATGATGTTGGAAAAGAAGTTTTTTAATTATTTTAAATTCATTTTTTTGAAAAGATTGCAAAAAATGTTAAGCAATGTAGTATTTTGAAGCTTTTTAACAATTTTAAAATAATTTTTTAAATTGTTGCAGATTTTTTTTTAAACTTGAGTAAAAATTAAAATTATTAAAAAGGTTTCTTAGATTTTAAAACAATGTAGATTTTGGCAGTTAAAAAAAAAGCTTTTTCAGTATTTAAAAAAAATAGGTATGCAAAATAATTTTTAAAAATAAGAAAAATTAAAATCATTTCAAAAGATTTTAAAAAACTTTAGGTAATGTAGATTTTCAATGATGTTGGAAAAGAAGTTTTTTTAATCATTTTAAATTCATTTTTTTTGAAAAGATTGCAAAAAATGTTAAGCAATGTAGTATTTTGAAGCTTTTAAAGAAATTTTAAAATAATTTTTTAAATTATGCAGATTTTTTTTTAATTTTAGTAAAAATTAACATTATTTTGAAAGATTTCCAAGAATTTAAAATAATGCAGATTTTGAAAGATTTAAAAAAAAAGCTTTTTCAGAATTAAAAAAAAAAATTAGGAATGCAAAATTAATTTTTTTTTAATCATGAAAAATTAAGTTATACTGAATTTAAAAAATATTTCGGGAAAAATTCAAATCATTTTTATTTCGTAAAATAAATTTTAAGATAATATTTAAAAAGATTTTTATAAAATATATAAGGTTTTGCAGATTTTTTAAAAAATCATGAAAAAAATCGAATAATTTTAAAAAGTATTTCAAAGCCTTAAAAGTTGTAAAACGATTCTTAAAAAATCTATAAATGGAAAAGATTATAAAATATTTTAAACAAAATATTACTTTGAAAATTAAATTTTAAGAGAAAATTGAAAGATTTCCAAAATTTTCAAAAAAGAGTTAAAAAGATCTAAAAATCAAAAAATTTAAAACAAAATTTAGATTTTGGAAAATTAAAAAAAAGTTTTCTCAGCATTTTTAAAGGTTTCAGTTACAATGTAAAAAATTTAGGAATATTTTAAGGGATTTTCTATATTTTGGAAGTTTTTTCAAAAAAGAAAAATTCGTTAGAGCTTAAAAGATAATTAACAATCTTAGAGGTATTAAAATGATTAAAAAAAAATAATTTCAACCTTTGAAAGATATATAAAATTATAAAAAAACTAAGGTTATTCATGAGAAAATTTCGAATAATTTTTTATTTTGCAAAATAAATTTTTAGGAAAAATTGAAAAGGTACAAAATTAAAAAAAAAAAAAATTTGAAAGAGTTTAAGTAAATTTTCGAAGATTTAAAAAAAATTTTGAAAGGTTTCAATAGAAGGAAAAAAATTTCTTAAAGTTTCTAGAAAAATTAAAAATTATTATTTCAAAAAATTAAAAATTATTACTTCGAAAAATTGTTTTTAAAAGTATATTTTAAAACATTTCAAAATATTTTTAAAAATGTCAACAACAAAAATCTAAAAGATTTTATGACATTTTTTTTATTTTTAAAGATTATTCGAAATTCAAAGAAAAATTCGTTATTAAAAATTTTAGAAGTTTGGAAAATATTAAACATTTTTTAAAACTTGGATAGGTTTCCGAAAAATTATAAAATATTTTGAAATTCCTTCAGATTTTAAAAGTCCTAAAT
>JAAAKG020146323.1:0-10693 GCA_010014905.2 Druon quercuslanigerum
CTTTAAAGGGCCAAATAGTTTGATATATTCATCATGATGTTCAGCTATAAGATTATCTAATAAATCGAACCATTCAGTATCAAAAGAAGATGATGTTAAAAGAGATAGGATAATATCTTAATATTATCCTATCTATTATAAATTAATTGATCTCTAGTTACCAAACATGGTTTGCATGTCTCAAATTGGTAATTAAAGTTACGAATTATTGCATTGAAATGATCAAAATCAATTATCTTATTAACGAGAATGAGCTGGTGAAAAACCAAACCCGTTTAATAGGATAAGACCCCTTCCTGGAGATCGTGCATTGTGTCAGCAATAATATTTCGCACACAGTGGTAATAAGGAATATCGTTGAAAACACTATCTTCCTTTACACCACTAGTTTCAAAATTATGGCTCACTACATCGACATTATAATTAATTTCGTTTCTCAGATAAGCATCATCAATCTCGGTAGCGTAATATGCTTCAGCTTTAGGTATTCTACATAATCTACAATAATAGTTGGCAGAAAAGCTTTCACTGTATCCCAAAATCATATTTAATCCCTGATTATCGCCTTCAACTACTGCTAAAACGAAGTAAACGCGTACTTTTCCAGTTATACTGTCGACTGTCCAATACCTATAGTTATTGGAAAATGATTGATTGTTTAATGTTTTAATTATTGTTTACATTTTATTTAATTAATTATATTTACATTGATTTTGGAAAGGTACGCTCTGGTTAAGAACTCAGTATCTTATGTCTCATATTTGTAGATTTTCGATAAAGCAATATTCTTATGAAATGTAGGACTATTCTCGGCATCGCTCCAATCATTGAGAAGTTCTTGTACCAGCGACTGTGCCTAAAGCAAAACACGGTTTTATTTTAAAATACCAGTATTTTGAACTAACATTTTAAACTATGCTTAGACGGTAAAAATCTAATTTAAATTAGTCTAAAGCTAAAGTGTCTATTCTGATAGAATAATTTGTATTTTGCCAAAGAATGTATCTAAAAAAAAGTGTTTTAGTGAAATATCTAAAAACTATGACACTCATTGTTGTTGAAACATCATTCGCTTTTGAATGACATGAAGTCCTTTTGGATAAATTGAAACTTTTTCATGTATTACTTTTTAAATTAAAAAATGAAATCCTCTACTAACTTTTTATTTAGTTTCAACTGCACATTTAATTTTCGATCGTTATGGTAACGAAGTATTTATTTATTCTTGCAAATACAGATCTTAAATTTTCTATTTTGATGCAATAATAAAACTTAATTTCATGAAATAAATCAAAATATTTCAATTCCGAAATACTTCTAAGAAATGATAATTATTTCTAGCTATTTCAAAAGATTTTTAGGAATGTCAAAGAATATTAAGGGATTTTGGACCGATTTAAGAGATTACAAAGAATATAATGGGATTTTAAGAGATTCTAATAGATTTAAAGCTTCCCCACAAGTTTCAAGGATTATCAGAAAACTTTTTACGGTTTCAATGTGTTTTAATAAAATTTTATGAATCGCTAGTAGTTTAAAAAATGTTTGGAAATTTTTTAATATTTCAAGCTTGAAGAATATTTTAAAGAATTTTGAAAAATCTGTTGAGATTTCACAGCCTATAAAAGGATTCACAGAATATTAAAAAATTTCAAATTTAAATTTCAAAATATTTCTCATTATTGCTAGAGAGTAACAAATATTTTTTAAATTTTCAGTGGGCCTCTAAGAATTTCAAGTCGTTTCAACCGGTTTAAAAAATTATGAGGCATTTCGATTGATTTCTAGCAAGTGTTCGAGATTTTATGGGTTTTAAACAGTCTAAAAGTTAATTACGACGGATTTGAAAAAGTTTTGAAGTTTCAAAAGTAGTTGTAATTATTTTAAAGAATATTATGGAGTTTCAGAAAACTCTATAGGATTTCATGAGCTTTTTTAATTTTGAGGCACTTTAAGAAATCTCTCATTTAATACTCAGACACAAATATTTTAGGAAGAAAAAATATTTATTTGTGTTGTTTTTATACACTATAACTATTTTCTGTGGAATTTTCACCAAAATCATACCTTGGAAAACTTTTCAACCGGAAATATTCCCAAGATGTCCAAAGACGTTCAATATCAAATAATTAATAATTATTAAATTTTATTAATTTATTTTAAGGTACATGTAAATAAATAAAAAACTGAGAAATATTATTTGAATAAATCATAACCGTATATCATATCATCGTAATTTTTTCAATGTTTTGGAAAATTCACAAAAAATTGAAAACATTCCTTACATTGGGGGGGGGGGGGTCATACTTAAATCTCTAACATTTGGAAAATGAATTAAAATTTCTCGGAAAAATGTCAAACTTTTTGAGGAAAACCCCAATGTGAATAAGAGAAATTCACTACATTTTATGAAAGCCACTTAATCTCTTAACTTTTGGGGAAAATTTCCCTATTTTCTGGAATTTATCCAATTTTTTTATTCAAATTTTAAAACTTTTTGATAAAAGTATTTTTGGCGTAAAACCAGGATGAGGGCCTACACAAACCATGGATCCAAAAATTTTATAGCAATAAAATTTTCCATTTTTAAGAAATTAATGATCAATTAAGTATATATACAAACTAGGAATAGTTTTATTCTACATAAAATTTGTATAGAATATAAATTATAATGCGATTGATTAGAATTGAAATGTTTCTATACCTGATAATTAATACAAATTTTAATTCTAACATTTTACATTCTGAAATCACTTGCATTTGCCGCCTTACTTATCCAAGATGGAAAAATTAAGCGTCGGGTTCTAACTGGCTCAGTTTTTTTTACTTGCGCGTAGCTAGACTATGTATTTATTACATTATGCGCACGCCTATAGCTTATATCGAGGCAGTCTGACTTTTAAACATGATGGGAAGTCACGAAATCGCATTGTACGCTGAATTTTGGAACGACATCTTAGAGCGATTTAATGCTTCCAACAAGTAGTTGCAAGATCCACAAATGGTTCTTTCTTCTGGAGTGGAAGCGCTGAAATCGCTCAGATTATTCGTAGAGTCCAAGAGAGAAATGTTTGACAAGTACGAAGATGCAGCGCGGAAAATATCAGGTACAGATGAATATACGGAAACATGGCCGAGGTCCAGAAACGTTAGGCTCCATCCATTATATTATGCGAAATCTTCAGAAGCCCAGTTGTTACCGAAAGAACCATTTCGAGTAGGAAGTTTTGTTCCTGTGGTTGATCAGCGTTCAGCATCTCCGAGAGATAGGATTCGAGCCTATGACGTTGTTTGCGATCGATTTAGCTTTTTGTATCATTTAGAGGATTTGAGTATATCGGAACTACACAAAGCTGCCGATAACTTAGTGCAGCTGTACAATGACGATCTGGAAATCAGTCTTGGGAATAAGTTGGTCCAATTTGTAGCATTAATAGATGCTTTTAAGAAGAACTACAATGTCGATAGTTAACCAAAAGAAATATTCTTATACAGGATTCTGACGAATAACAACTTAAGCGCTGCATTTCCTAACATTGAGATTACGTTGTGCATGTACTTGATATTGATGGTGGCTAATTGCAGCGGAGAACGTTCATTTTTCAAAATCAAAATTATTAAAAATAGGCTACATACGTCGATGACACAAAAACGTCTTGCACATGTGTCATTGCTCAGTATAGAGAGTGATTGACTTTGAGAAATGGACTTCGGAGGAATCATTAATGATTTTGCCTCTAAGAAAGCACGTAAAGTTTCATTCATTTAGATGTGCTAATCTATCAACTGCAATAAATATTTTCAAAAAATGACAAGAAAAATATGTATTTGAATAGTGTAAATTTGTTTTTCAAACGTAAAAATGAAATTATCCCTGGTCCCCCACATACCTTTATCCGGCTCTGCGTAAAACATGAAATTTTCCGTAGTAATAGGTGAGAAAATTTTCATTCTCACAAAATCATTTGTCTGTTTTCTTCACTTATTCCTCATATTATTTATTTTTATAGATATAAATACTTTCTTGACCTTTATTCAATTAGCGAAAGTTTCGCATCGAGAAAAGCGTGAAAGAATTGATGCCAACTCATAAAATTCAAATATGCCACCTGATCGAAACTGTCGGTAACGTAGGTCATAAAAATTAAAGTTGCCAACCCTTCTACACGATCTTTTCGGGACGAAAGTTTTGTTCCACCAAGAGTTCTACACGTGCGTAGCTAACTTTTCACTCGTCGGTGTAAAGCCGCCCATTGAAGATTTCCCTATAAGTGTGAGAAAGGGTGCTTAGTCAAGGTACTTACTTGACTCGTGAACTGGTACTTAAATCGTAGATTTGCCGTCAAGTATTTCCTGGCTTCGATATTTACACTTTGTCGATGGACTCGTCTTTTTACTTTACACTGAGAACAGATGGCCAATTGAACGCCTTCTGTGCAATTCATTGTCCAGTACATCAAGGTGTTTTATTGGCTACTGATTTTCATCAGACCTCAGAGACACAACTTCAATTCTTATTTCAGTAATCGTTTCGACCCACAACCGGAATGTACAGCAATCTTTGTTAACTTGAAGATTTTCTGAATTTTCGTATACAAAGAAGTTTAAGTTCGTTAAAAAAATTCCAGAGAAGTTTTGCCTTCTTTAGAACAAGGATTCACTTACTACATGGGCATGGGCATACTATCGTATCGTATATATTTGCAAAATCCAAATGTTCATCTAATTATTTTTGGAATTACAAAGCTTACTTTCCACAGCCAGAGAAATTTAAGTGGCAGATGATTTTGCGAAAAAAATGATTCCGGGGATGTATCGCATTTTCATCTTGATGCAAAATTAACTGAAACTCTAGAATCTTGTAAACAATTTAGCAGGGAAGAAATTTCAAGTCTTTGTCGCTTCATGTCATATCTTGTTTACTTTTTCCTCAATCATTTTTTTTTTAATTTTAATTTTGTATTGCAACCTATAATTCGAACAATTTTAAACTGTCTTATTTTAAGAATCTTTTTAAGGAGTTATTTTGCTCGTATTTCTATATTTCTACCGTATAACTTACATTAATTTTTAAAGGTATTATAATGATAAGAGCGCTCAAAGCTTTTAAAATGATAATCCTTAATCCCCACTTTGCCTTAATCACTCTTGCTTTTAGTGCTTCAAATTTATGACAACAGCACTTCAATTCAAAACAAGATCAATTTTTTTTTATACTATCTTATTTGTCCTTATTTTCGACCAGGTCTTTGCATGAACGATTTACGCCAAATACAAGTATACTTTCAATAATTTCAAGTCAAGTACCTCCCAAGAAAGTGCTTCGAGCTTCAACTCTTGACAAGCACCTGCTGCGGCGTGTAGATATGCGAGATAAGAAACGATATTTATGTTTGTTTATATAGATAGACAAGTCCAGGACGTAGGATTAAGAATAAAAAATCAATATTTTTATCATGTTATATTACCTTAAATATGTACCTGGGAAAATCAAGGAAAAGTCCGGGATTTTTAGAAAAAAATTTTTTTAACATAATTTTGTATTTAAGATCGAAATGAAATTTACTTTCTTATGACTGTATGCAACGAAATCTGAGCATTAAAAAATGTGCAATTTAAGATTATTAATTCCGAACTACCGCCTTTTCGGCTCAATCGCGCAGTTATAATAAATTCATAATTTGAAATTTGAAATTTTTTTTTTTCTAAATTTCTAAAGGATTATATGTAAAAAATGTTACAAGATTGAGATTCAGATCTTTTTTTAGTAATAATGAGCAAGGAAAATGTACAATTGATCCGGGGGAAATAAGAGAATTTTGAAAATTCAGTTTTGCGGCCAAAATTATGTACCATTATTTATTACTATTTTTTTGCCTTGATTTCTACTCTTACGTATAGTTTAAAATTTAATTATTTGGTCTGTATTCAACTGCTGCGGTTGAAAATTAACTTTTTGTTGAAAATTGACCTGAAATCTTTTTTGGTTCAAAATTAAACTGTTTTTTTTAACTCGTATTTTTAGACAGAAAATTCCTCTGTTTTAGTAGATAGATAAAAATCCAACTTTTTGATTGAAAATTAATCACCTTCGCTTGAGAATTCAGCTGTTTTGTTAAAAATGTCTGTATTTTTGGTTGAATTTTACCGGTTTTTTGATTTGAAATTTGAATGCTCTTTTGGTTAAAGTATCATTTCAGTTGAAAATTGATCTCTGATTGAAGCTTCATTTTTTCAAACATTTATTTCCTTAATTGAAAATTAAACTTTTCTAGTTTGAGACCAAAATTTTAATTTAAAATTCTTTTCATTGTTTGAAAGTTGAACTATTTTGCAGAAAATTGATATTTTTTAATTGAAAATTTAACTAATTGGTTCAAAGCGGAATTATTTTGTTAAAAACTAATTTTTAATGCTGATTAATTTTTTGTTAAAAAACCTTACTATTTTATTTAACATTCGATTTTTCTGGTTTCAAAGTAATTTATAATCAGAAATGTTACTTTTCCGTTTTTAGTTGAAAATTTATGTTTTTTTTGCTAAAAATTTTTATTTTGTTGGTAGAAAACTAATCTTTTTATTATGGATGAAATTACCTCTTTTTTAATTAAAAATGCAACTGTTTCCTTCAAAGGGCCTGAAAACTCTTTTTTTTATTTAAAATTTGTCTTTTTGGTTGAAAAATTCATCATTTTAGTTAAAAGTTCATTGCTTTAGTTGTCAAAATTTTATCCTTTTTAGTCTGAAGTCTTCGTAGAAGTCTTAGTAGAAAATTCGTCTTATTGGTTTAAAAATTCCACTCTTTTGGTGGAAATTTAATCTTTTTTTTTTGTTGAAATATCAACTATTGCATTTTTTGTTGAGAATATATCTTATTTTTAATCTTTTTTGTTTGAAAATGAAACCATTTCGTTAACAATTCGTCTTTAAATCTTAAACTATTTTTTTTAGTTGAAACTCTAACTGTTTAACCATGGTTAAAAATTAATTTTTTTCATGACAACAAGTGTTGGAAATTATAAAATATTTGATGTTTCCTTGTCAAACTAATAAAATTAGCAATTTTTTCACTATTCATGTCAACAAGTGCTGGAAATTATAAACAAATTTATGTTTCGTTGCCAGCCTAATATAATTAGCAGAAGTGATATTCCCTCATTATTGAGATACAAAGCTGATAATGATGTACCCTCATTTAATGAATGACTTGATTTTCATATCCTGTCATCATTATTCCAACGTTAAGAGCAGAAGCGAAGAATTTTAATCACTTGTATGGCCTGTATTTTAATTAGAACTATAGTTCTGATAAGAAAACTCAAACGAGCGAAGTCAACATCGTCTTATCAGACAAATTAAATGCTTCCTAAATCTTCTGTACCTCTAAGAATAATATTTGAAAATATTATTTTCTTTTCTAATAGTTGCAACAATTTTCTTTTTGACGTAATGAACAAACCAAGTTTGATCATTTCTAATAAAATTGCCGGAACCAAAGTCTCGAAAATATCGCACTCATTGTTGTTGAAACCCTGATTTCAAAATATGTTGAAAAAGAATCTGAAAAATCTCATACTTTTTTAAAAATTTGTTTAGTTCAAAGTTTATTTCGAAGAAAATATAAAAAAAGCGTAAGAGATATAAAGAAGATTTTAAAAGATAGAACAATAATCTTAAACTAAAAAAGTTTAGATTTTTGAAGATGTGAAAACAAAGCAAAGAAACTTTTTAATATATTTAAACATTTTCAAACAAAAAAAAAGATTTCTGGGAAAATTTAAAAGGATTCATTATTTTCCGAAATTCATTTTGAAAGGCTATTTGAAAAGATTTCAGAACATTAAAAAAAAAATCAAAATCACCAAAAAATAAGCTAGAAATTTTTTAAGGCAATTTATTTTTTTCAAAGCTTAGGGAAAAAAAAGAAATTTTTAAAAACTTAAAGCACTGTTTTGAAGTTGCACTATAGGCACAAAAACTTATCACACACGAGAATCTGTATTAGACGCGATAAGTAATCCGGTTTTCGAAGGACTAAAATATTTTGTGGACGAGGCAAAACATGCAAAAGAAAAATAGGATCGTGTTCAGTTGGTTAAATTCAGTGAAAACATCCACATTTTAACAAAATTTAACGATGGTTGGTATTCGGTTTTTATCGTAAGACAATTTGAACAGAGTGAATTGACGAAGTACAAATTTGAAGAAGGGATGTTGGATCAGTGGGTTGCTTATATTCTATTGGCTGATGGAAGTGGAGGTAGGAGATTTGGACACACCCTATTTGTGACGTAAAAATTTGGAAGTGAGAAAAATCTGCAGATCAGAATTTTACAAATTTCGTAAAGGCAATGCGGCAATTAGGAGATAATATGATCTTAGCAGGGATTTTTAGCTGGCAGAGAGATTCAACATGTAAATTATTATACTGCTAGAACGTGCGTTCGACAATGAAAGAGGTTGACAAACATAAATTTTTACGAGGATTCATAAATTATCTAGTTCAAAAATGGACAGAAAGGTAAGAAAGTAAATAATAAATTTATAAAGTTACGACGTAACAAACATAATGTAGATTTTTTAAGATTTCATAATAAAACTTGGATATTTTCTACACTTTTTAAAAAGTTTTAGGATCATAAAAAAATTTCCTTAAGATTTCTTGATATATTGAAAGTGACGCTTTATTCTTAAACATCAATTTAAAGAGAATGTTTAGAAAGATTTTACAACATTAGAAAAGATTTCCAAAATTATTAAAAACAAATACGATCAAAAGTATTTTAACTTTTTTTAAACATTTTTTTGTTGAAAATATGCTTTAATGTATCTGAATGATGTACCTGACGAATAAGATAATTGTTATTCGAAATTTTCATTTTTTATTCAAAATTATTTTATTTCTACAAATAAAAATGTGATGATTTTTAAAGTCAAACATGTGTTTTTATTCGTTAAATTTATTGTTTGGGTAAATCTTTCCATTTTTTTTCTCTCCGCTCGTAATTGTATACCTACAGCATAACCGCAGGAGGTTTCACGCATCGTATTAAACTAACTTATAACATCCTGATCTCATCAGTCACTTGACTTAGTCCGTGGCTATGATGTATAACCGGGTTCACCCGAGTCAAAGTTTTGAATGAAATAAATAGTAAGATACTAAAGTAAGAACACCTGTCGCATTCTATGAAACTTTAATGACCATCAGGAAGCAAGCGACTAAAAACCTATGGAGTGGCAGTTCGTAGCTCTAGGAAAGCATCCAGAGGCGACTGTTGTCACCTCCAACGCTCGCGGTCGCTCGTAATTGTATACCTACAGCATCATCGCAGGAGGTTACAAGCATCGTATTAAATTAACTTGTAACATCCTGATCTCATCAGTCACATGACTTAGTTCGTGGCAATGATTTATAACCGGGTTCACCCGAGTATAAGGTTTGAATAAAATAATAATAATAATAGTAAGATAAACTATTCAAGGGGTCGGGTTCTTACTTTTATCACTAAAAATGATAAAGATAACAACATTTGATAAAATGAAGAAATTTCTAGCAATCCTTTGACTCTACGAGTTTCAATGAAGGCTGGAGACAAATTGAGGAAACTGTCATCAAACATTAAAGTATAACCCTCGTAGAGAATGTATTGTTTGCCACCAATGCTCTACCCTTGAGAACTGAATGGCTGCTAGTAAGAAATGAATTTAACATGATCTTTCTGAGAAATTCTTTTGTTTGGTTCCTGAGCACTCTGCCTATCCCGAAGCCAGTTATTCTAAGTAAAAGGTTTAAAACCAAATAATGCAGATAAGTTATCATTTTTTATTTTCTTAAAGAATCATAATATTAGATAATTCGATCGGTTATTGCAATTAAAAAACATTTGTTTGATTTTGAATTTTTACAATTTTAAATTAAAAGCTCACAAAAGAAAGTTTTATCCTTTAAAATAAATTATAAAAAAAAATTGTAAATAAAGTTGAAAACTCCCGAACTTTGATGATACCACTACAAAATCAACTGTAATGAAAAAAAAACATTAAAAATAATTTTATTAATATACCAATTAGCCATATCCCTTTCGAGTTGTTATACTGCCGGGGCTCAAGGAATTCATATGAGAAAAGTGATAAAAAGGAGTTATAAATTTTCTAATTTAAGAAACTTAACTGTAATTAAAATCCAATTTAACGACCAATATTCGAGTTAATGTACGAAATTCCTGAAAATAAAACCAAGAATCCAACGATTAAATTTAGACAAAAACTATAAAATGTTCCTATTGTAATTTGAAAAAAATATAAAAAATAAAAGAAAAAAATTTTTTTTGTACAAAAGAAAACAGGAAAATGAGAAGGCTTCCAACCAAATCCCCTTCCTTCTCTTTTTATTTCTTTCGTCTTTTTTATTTTTATTATTATCAAATCATAAATAAAATACACTTGCAAAAAAAAATAATCACCAACGTTTCGGTACTCATACGATAATAAGTACCCTTATTAAGGTAAAAAACAAATAATAATAAAAATTAGAGCAGAATGAATAGCAACAAAGCACGATGCTCTCTCTCTCTCTCTCTCTCTCTCTCTCTCTCTCTCTCTCTCTCTCTCTCTCTCTCTCTCTCTCTCCCTCTCTCTTTCTCCGTTTGTTTCTCTTCCTCCTTCGTTTCACTTTGGATCCGGTGGTGCG